>CDFN01042706.1:0-23784 GCA_000826445.1 Acanthamoeba quina | reverse complement strand
ACGACGTCAAGGCCAGCCAGGTGCTGCTCTACCGAGCCTTTCACGATCTCTACCGACATTTCCAGGCCGGTGGTGGCCACCTGTGCTCCGCCTCCGAGATCCGCTTCGTCTCTTTCGACGACCTGTGCGCGTCGCTGCTGGGCCGCCAGGTAGACACCGTCAAGAGGCGCATGCGCGAGACCCTCATCGACCGACTGTATGCCGACGTGCTGCTGGCCGACCTGGCCGAGGAGCGGGCGCTGCTACCCCACGTGGCGCTCTCCTCCTACTCGGCTCTCATCGCCGAGATCAACAGGTGGGCCACAGTGGAATGGCTGGACCTGTCGTGGGAGGCCTTGGTGCAGTGGATAACAGGACAGCACGACCTGTGCCAGCGCCTGATCGACGTCTTTCTGCGCGCTATTGCCGCGGCCAACGCGGATTCGCGCATGGTACCTGTGCAGCGGGACTTTAAGGCTGCCGTGGAACGCCAGCAGGCGTCGGGCTGGGAGCAGCCGCTGCAAGTCCTCCACGGGGCAACGGCCCTGTCGTCGCATCCGCAGCCGTCACCGTTCAGCGCCCACATGGCTCCCTCGCCTGGTCTCGCCGAGGCTGCAGCCACCAGTGAGATGGAGACCTGCGGCGGCGGTAGCCTTCGTCTGGCATCATCGGCCGGCTCCTCTGGCCCATCGTCGCGCTCATGGCCGCTGAGCATGAGCACCGAGCCCTCGTCCGGCCTTGCGCACCCTGCCATAGGCCATAGGTCTGCACCAAGGACTCGCAAGCGGCATCCAACAGCCGAAGACACCGCCGTCTGCGCGCAGCGCCAGGCTCCAGGCAGAGAGAGGAAGAGGCCCTGTCGCAGGCCCGCTCGTACACCCGCGGCCCACGGCGCCGACGCGAGCGACGACAACGGGCAGGCGAATGAGTCGCTTCGCGACGAGCGTGCCGCCCTGCTCGAGTCCGGCCTCCAGGCTTCACGGCTGCAATTCATGTCTCGCAAGAATGCCTCTGCCGATGGCCAAGCGATATGCGACGCCAGCCGCCTCTGGTGCTTATCCAGCGACGGCTCGCCCGAGGTGTCGAACGAGGTCAGGCAATTGCACGACGCCATCACCGAGTGCGTCGAGTACGCGATCCAGAGCCTGCCCAATCAGTGGACTGTTGCCGCCAGCGCCCCCATGGCCTCGCTGGGTGGGGAAAGCCACAACCAGCAGACGCCGACGACGACCTCAACCTCAGCGCCGCATGCGCCGTATGACCCTCGACCGGAGCGTCAGCGCCTAGCATGTCGAGCACTGCGGCAGGCGCTGCAGGCCATCCTCAGCCTCGATGACGACTTGGTCTTGATGCTGGCCGCGCTAGAGGCCGTACCGCGCGAGGTGGTGGAGACCTGTGCCAGATGGTGCCGCCCCGCTGGAGACGGTGCAACTATCGGTTGGTCGGCTGAGAGCGAGTGCGAGAGCGACGTAGAGCCCGCGCTGGCGAGCGACAAGGAGCACGATGGCGGAGAGGGGGTGGGGGTACCGCCGGGGGCCGAATTCGACCGCAGCGCTTTCTCCCCCGCCCCATTGGAGCCACTGCTATTCGACGACGAGCATTGGTCGACGGACATCCGCTACGACGATGATGCCATCATCAGAGACCTCGTGGAGGCGCTCGCATGAGGACTTCGGTATTCGAGCCACGGTGGTGTGGCAACGAGGGCGTTTGTGTTTACCGGAACCTTGTCCCAGACAGATACGCTTCAACTTCAATCCAGCGCTGTGGTTTGCACTTGAGCGAGAGCACTACAACCACGCGCAACTGTGGTTTGTCGATATTTTTACCTGCCCCCAGTTAGGTTCATTAATGTAATTTTTAGCCCATCACCTTGCACGTATCTGTGTCTTGCCGGCGGTGCAGCCGCTCCTTTTACTCCCGTGAAAGCAAAACGACCGCAGACGCGAGGAAGATTCAAGGCAAGGATGGATTGGCCCCACCGTGAAGAAGACGAAGGCCGCGTGCCCACGGACCGACAAGCCGAAGAGAAGAGGAAGGTAGACCTCATTATCGGCCTGCTACGCGCATTGCCCGAGGTCCATGACCACCGCCAGCGGCTGAGCGCCGTCGAAGAGACCGCTCCTTCCGGCTTCCTTGCGGTCGCGAAGCTCTTCCACAAGTGCTTCCACCGCGAGCCCCGCGAGGTGCTGCTCAACGCCCTGCTCCAGCAGAACCAAAGCGACCCGACAACCTTGCGTCACAAACTCGTGCGGACTCTCGATCGAGTGATGTCGCGTGCCGCTAAGAGCGGCAGATCTGCAACGCCCACTGTCAAGGATTGGCAGTGGGCCTGCTCGCCGCAGAAGCCTGACCGGAACGCTGCAGCGGTGGAGCACCGACGGACAAAAAAGCGGCCGGCCTCGGGAAAACCACCGCCGGATGTGCATCCCCCACCAGGTATTCTTGCCCCTGTCCTGTCCCTCAGTGCCCCGTCCCGTCCTCGTGTTTGCTTCCTTTATTGCTTCGTGTTTCTGCCTCCCCCCCTCCCCTTCCCGGGCTCCCCTCTCGCTCGCTCACTCCTTTCTCTTCCGCGGGTGGTGAGAAGCAAAACGGCCGTTTGCGGCCGGTCCCGTCGCGTCGGCCGACAGTCGGCACCTCCCGAACCCACCCACGACATCGCCGATGGACATCGAGACGACCAGACACGATCCTCCTCCCTCTCCCCTCTTTAGTCCGCACGAGATAGCGCAACCCGACATCATCGAGTACCGACCTCTCCCTTGGCTGCGTTTGTGTGGTGTTGAGAGTAACCAAAGGGCTTACCTGCCTTTTGTTGTTTTGTTGATGTTGCTGGTGTCACCCCCCCCAACCAACAGGGAACCTACGATCGAGGTGAGAGTACACGGCCCGTCCAGCTCGCTTACGCTCGAGGTGAGCCTGCGCGGCCCGTCCGGGCCGTTGACGGCCCCGCTGAGGAGTCAGTTGCCATTTCTCTACGGGCAAAGCCAGATAGCCGCGAACCTGGTCTCGTTGAAACTGGTGAACGACGTCTTGAATGACGACGCACTCGCATCCCTAGCCGCGCTGATCGACGGACCGCGCGCACGGCTGAGGAATGTCAAGACGCTCGACCTCTCCAACAACCGCGACATCACTCTGGCCGGGGGCATGGTCCTGGCCTCGGCGCTGCTCTACACCGGCGCCCTCACGACGATCGACATCCGCGGGTGGGCGGGCGTGCAGCTCGATACCGTCGAGTTCCACACCTCCCTCAACTTGTGCGCGAGCCGGGGCAGGGTCGCCGAGTGCGTCTCGGACGTGTTCGCGGCAGGGTGGAACCCGGCCCTATACATTCCCAACCCAGAGGACGAGCCCTACTACAACATCCTATGGCATGACGAGACCCACACACGGCACGTCCGCGCGGCCGTGGGCCGGCGTGAGTGGTACGACCTCCTTGGCGAGGCGTGCCACCCGTTGCCGGCCTGCTGGTCGGTCCGGATGACGCAGTTGGATCTGACGCTGTCCGACATCAACGATTCGCTGGCCGCACGGCTGGCCACGGCGCTGCCGCACCACCCCCGCCTCAAGAGGCTCTATCTGGCTGGCAACCGCATCACTGCTGTGGGCGTGAGGGCGCTTGTCGCGGCCCTGGTCGCGCATGTGCCCGGCCTCGAGGTGCTCGATCTGGGGGACAACCCTTTCGGTGACGCGGGCGCTGCCGCCCTAGAGCCGCTCTTGGACCCAAGCGGACGGCTTCTGGCGCTGGGCCTGCGCTCGACCCGCATCGGACAGAAGGGCGTCAAGCGCCTCGCGCGCGGGCTTTGCCGCGGCACCTCGCTGATCACCCTGAACCTTTCCGGCAACCCGCACATGGGCGTCCTGGGCGTGGCGTCGCTGGGCAAGGCGCTGCGCACAAACGGCGCCTTGCAGAGCCTCGACCTCGCCGATAATGTGATCCTGGCAGAGGCCGCGACCATGTTGGCCCAAGCGCTGGAATGCAATTCCACCCTCCAGCACCTCATCCTGGCCAACAACCTCCTTGGAGATCGCGGCGCACTGGCCCTTGCCCAAGTGCTGCGCGTCCACCTGTCACTCCGCACTCTGAATCTCGATAACAACGAGATCCGATTCGCCGGTGCCCAGAAACTGGTTGAGGCTCTGCATGTGAACGTCTACCTGCAGAGTCTCCAGCTCGCAGGCAACGACCTGCACCCAGTCGCAGCGAGGCACATAGCCGCTATGCTGGGAGCGAATCGCTCGCTGACCCATCTCGACCTGTCCGACAACCCGATCGGAGACGATGGTGTGGCTGCGCTGGCCGATGCGCTTGCGGCCAACTCGTCGCTCCGCCGGCTGGACCTCAATGCCGATGCGATCACGCCGGTGGGCGCAACCGCGCTCGCACGAGCCCTGGCAAAAAACAGCACGCTGGAGACGCTGCACCTGGAAGCAAACGAACTCGAGGACGAGGGCGTCGCGGGGCTTGTCTCCGGCATTCTGGCCGGACGCGCTCCGCTCACGGAACTCGTCCTGATCAACAATGGGATCGCGGAGAAGGGGGCAGGTCTGCTGGCGCACCTTCTGCGGAGCAGTTCACGCTGAGGAGCCTACTACTATGCGACAATCCGATCGGCCCTGCGGGCGCACGCCACCTCGCCGAGGCTCTGACTGCCAGCAGCACCCTACAGCTCCTGGCGCTGAGCCACACCGAACTCGGGCTCGAGGGTATGCACGCGCTGTGTCACGCTTTGAAGGATGATGCCAGAGGTCTCTGCCTTGCCAACCTCGATGTGTCCAACAATTGCCTCTCTCACTGCGGCGCGTACCTGGCCTGGGCGCTCGAGACCAACACCACGCTGCGCCAGCTGGTGCTGCGCAATTGCAGTCTCACGGCAGACGACCGCGCGCTGCTGGCCGAGGCGCTGAAACGCAACACCGCGCTCACTGGGCTGGACCTCGGCTTCAACGGCTTCACCGCGTCAGAGGCGTCCGGCCTCATCAGGGCCTTCACAGACAACAGCGCCAAGTCGCTGGCGCGGTTGGACCTCTCCTACAATTGCATCGATAGCCAAGGCAAGCGCGACCTGGCCCGGTCACTGGGTCCGCTGGGCATCCACTCGCTCCTTGGCCAGCAGTGTTCCTCGCCCGATAAGCCCCGGTTGGTCTCGGAGTTGGAGCAGCGTCCCGCCACAACTGGCACAGGCGAAAGAGGAAGAGGACCACCCGCTCCTTACTCACACTACGACGACAAGGAGCAGGTCCAAGACAGTCCGAGCGAGGCAGGCCACGGCGACGACGACGATGAACTGCTTGTCCAAGCAGTCCTCTCTGCATCCTTGGTATGTGCTCCAATCTCTTGGCAATTCTGATCTCCTTGCCCCTTCCCCCGTGCTTTTTGCGCTGGCTGACGACGCCCGACGTTCATAGGACTCCTTCCAGGCCCAGATGCAAGAGGTAGGAGGAGGACAGGCGTTTTTTTTTTTTGAGTATATCTATATTTTAATAACATACCCATCTGCCACCGATATGATATGGCTAGAAGCAATCTCACGATCGCTTTTGCCTTCTCTGTGCCATCTCACAGAATTACAGGCAGGACCTCATGAAGCTCAGCACTGATGACGTCACCGACAATGGGCAACACGGAAGCGCGCCTTGGTTGCTGACAGACGATGACTTCCAAGCAGAACAATCTGACCACGACGAAGACCACGACGAAGAGCAAGACGAAGAAGAGGAATCTCTGTAGTGGTGGTTGTTACGCTTTTTACAACCTTGGCTGTCCTGCTTTTTCTGTTACATCTCATTTTTCCTGAGGCTTCCCCCTACTGCACTCTTCCCACAGACCCTTGGCCACCAGTTTGTGCAAACCATGCACTGGAGCCTCTCCAATCAGGAGGTGAGGTGTGGCCCTACTCCTTTAAGTGTTGAGATCGAGAGTTTGGGGCCAATGCTCAAGGAACAGCACCCACTGCATAGGCGATGGCTCGCACCTTCTCTGCCGCGAGCCATGGGAACAACATGGGTGACTCGAGTTTGTAGGCTCTCGGCGGGAGGGTTTAGAAAGAGTCGCCTGCTGTTGTAGTCGAGCCAGAAGAGCCCAAAGAGGATGCTCTGCAGTGATGAGAAGCTGGTGGCTAATCACGCACGCCTTTGGAGGCAGGCCCTCTGTCGCGAGCAGTGACAGCTGTTGCATCACTACAGATGGCTGAAGACGCGGCATCGTAGTTGAGGCTGCTTAGCGCACAGTATGCTGCCCCGCCGCAATACTAACGACGAGCGGAAGTGGGGACAGGACAAAGACTCACGACCCCGGGAATTCTCACACGCGCGAAGCCGTCACAAGGAACAACTACGACGTTGATGGTCCGTGGCCACCAATCCAAGGGACCCCGCCTTTGGTGGAGAAGCGTGCCGCACCCGTGTGGGGTAAAGTGCTGCGGGGGCGACGGCAGCCATGCGGTCCGCTATCACCGCCCACAAGAGCGGCCTCAGTGAGATTAGATATATGTATCTCCTATGGTGTGTGGCAGTCATGCGTAAGAGCGAAACTCAACGCCAGGCCGAGTTCATCTGCTCAGATAAACTCTGGGGTGTCAACCGATTTCCGAGCGCCGATCCGGACGCGACACTCCCTCAGCAGCCTGCCTTGCCTTGCTCCGTGACAAGGACTACTGGGTCCCCTCCGCCCTCTCTTAGTCTGTCTGCTCAGTGAGTGCCTGTCTGAATGGTCACTTCAGCCTCAGCGGGGCTCTGCCCGCCTGCTACGCTCTGTACACCTGCACCGGTGACTGCTCCCATCCAGGGCGTCTGCAACAGCGCTGCCCAGTTGCGGAATGGTCGCTGGAAAGAGATGCGGATGCACGCAAGCGGAGGAACCATTGGCGTACGCTTTATCTCTGCTCGCTTGCCTACGGCGTTTCCAAGAGAGTAGCCAACCAGTGCGGTGAGAGAGAAAGCCTCAAGAGCCAGCCGGTGGGACACGGGGCCTGGTGCCTGGTACTCGCTCATGCCGTGTGGGTGTTGGCGCCATCATTTAGGTCTCGTCAGGCACTACTCAACAACCGCATCCCACCCTGCTCACCAGAACCCAAGCAGGATGATGGGCCTAGTGACAACCACGTGACCACTATAATTTGGTCACACCTGCCTTCGGAGTTTATCCGGCCAGACAGCGTCGGTGGTTCTTGACATGCGCCCAGACACTCAATCCCCACCAGCGTTCGAGGAATCAGGACGCGGTCGGCAGGTCCACGATCAGTACAGGTCAATCTTGCTCGCCAACGGACACACGTGGGGATTTGAAGTGCACTTCCACACCCGCCCACCATTCGAGAGGCGACAGCAGGCAAGGCGGTGACTCCCGCCTATTGCCTCATCGAGTGAAGGACCGCCGCATGTTGACCAAGCACCAGTTGCTCGAGGTGGACTCAAGCATCTGGCCAACCTCACCCATTGGGGTGCACCCTGGGAAAGAAGGGGCGTGTTAATGTTGACAAGCGCAACTGCAGCGGTCTTG
Source organism: Acanthamoeba quina (assembly GCA_000826445.1). NCBI lineage: Eukaryota > Discosea > Longamoebia > Acanthamoebidae > Acanthamoeba > Acanthamoeba quina. The sequence continues at coordinate 16,301 of CDFN01042706.1, read as the reverse complement.
AGCGAGGGATGAAGAGTATATTCTAGTAGAGTAGAGAATACAACGATACAAGCGTTGGAATGGAAGCGAGGTGGGAAGGAGTGTGCGGTCGTGACCACACTGATTCTCGCTGCAGGAAGGACCTCCTTCAGGCTGCACCAACAATGAGCCACTAGAGTTGGAGAACAATGAGAACATGGTGGCTAGCGCTGCTTATTGAGAGGTCCCAGGTAGGAATTATGATCTCGCCACACTCCCTAGCGTGTGCGCGAACAGTACCAGAGGCCAAAGAGCGCCACCTCGCGTGAGGGCTGGGGTTGCCTGTTTAAATCCGCCTCCGCGAGGACTTTATTATTGGTGGGGTGGGCATTGAGGACCTCCCAGCAGCCGTCAGGTTCAAAGGGTTGGGCTCCCATCCTATGAAGTCATCGATTGGCTTCAAGACCTTGCCGCACTTCCTGCACGTGCTGCTCCTCCGCCTCCTGCTGTTGGTGCTCCTCCTCCTCCTCCTCGCAGGACCTAACGCCCGCCAGCACCCGCCGCAGCAGGGCGATGTCGCCGAGCGAGGCAATGGGGCCAAACACCGGGCCGATCGCACAGCGCTCCAGTTGCTTGGTGAGACAGTCCGGAGCGTCTTCCGACTTACACGAGCAGATGCGAACGAGCGCTGTGTCACCTGCTTGTAGTTGCTGCCAGGGCAGGTCGCACTGGAGGCCGGGCGCGTACACCCTTTCACACAGGAGGCACCACGGGATTCTGCAGCGGCAAACAGCAACCACCGGTGACTCGGCCGGACGCTGCCCATCGTCCCCGTGGGACCCTGGTCCACGCAAGTCGGCGATGGCGAGGCACGTGGGGCACCGCCGCCGGTAGCAGCGCTGCTGGGCGTGCTTGACGCACTTGACGAGGTCGTCCACCACGTCTTCCCCTTTGTTGTGACGCTTCAATAGGTCCTCTAAGGCTGGTAGGCATAGGTCACCATCATCCCTACGCGCGGTGGCTTCGGACCACTGCTGGGCGGCCTCGGCCAAGACGCGCACGACAGCCTTAATGACCCCCTGCCTTTGGTCGCTCTGGAACTGCGGGAACTGCCGCCTGAGCCACTCCTCGGAGGCGCGCACCAGCATGATGCCCACGAGCCGCCAGGGCAGCGCAAAGTCGCAGGGCACCTTGGCGGTGCCTCGTCCACAGGGCGCGTTGGGCAAGGGCATCTCGACGGACCGGTGCCCTGGGCAGAAGAGCGGCCACGAGACCTCGCCGCGCGCCGGGATGGCTTCAGAGATCAAGCACCCAGCGCAGTAGGCGTGCCCGTCGGGGTGCTTGGGGCACACGAATCCTTCCACGGCTTCGTTGGCCTGGCTCGGATAGGGGTCCTTGCCCTCGGCCAGGGCCTTGGCCACCTTGCAGACAACGTGGGCCGGGACGTTTATGTCGACGCTCGTGAACGCGTTCTGTCTCTGGCAGGTGAACTGCGTGTCGCATTTCACGCATGTGCGCCGCTCTGTCAGCGCTGTCGCCGGTAGGGCTGCGCTGCAGCAGAGCGCCGGAGGCAGATGGAGGAGTGCGAGATGGCGGTCTAGAGGCGCTGGCGAGAGGCAGGTATAGGTCGCCTGCCCCTCATGAATGACTTTGGCCCACGTACGCGTGATGCCTTGGTCATCCGGGCTGTCGAGCAGATCGGCCCGCTGGCCTAGAGCGCCAGGCGCATCGACTGCCCCGCCCTCGGGGTTGGATGCGCTCGCGTTATCGGCGATTTCTTCATCGGTGTCGGCCACAGTGAGCGCCCTAAGGGCAACCGTCCTTCTCCTTTTGTGGGGACGTTGAGAGCGTTCTCCTGTCCCTCCTTGCTCCTCCTCTTCCCCTCCTGGGCGGACGGTTGACGAGTTGCCTCGTTGCATGCTTCGTTTGCTTATACGCTGACTGCAAGCGACCTGCGCGTCTCCTGGTAGGCGGGGCTGGCCTGCTGGGGACGCACGGAGCCCCGTGGCGCCAGGCCGGCTCACCTGCGGCGACGTCCTGGCGGCCGGTAACGACACCAGAGGGCTCTCTGGGGACTGCTGTCGGGCCGATGCCTCCACTGTACGTTCCACCAAGTCGACTGGGTCTGTCATGGCTCCCGCCGGCGACGTCGGGGACGTAGCGACCGCGGCGAGGGCAGATGCCCGACGCAGAGGCTCGTGGCCGGCCTCCTCCTCTTCCTCCTGCTCCTCCGGTTCCCCGTGCTGACCGACGGCTCTGGCGGCCTCGAAATGGCGCGCGATGGGCACGGTGAGCGACTCTGCTGCGGCCGCGCTGATGGCATCCCGAAAGAGGTCAACCAGGCGCTCCCTCAGGACCCGTTGCTCTTCTTGTCGAATCCACTCCTCCAGTCGGTCCCAGGGACTCTTCTCCCAGGGGAAGGTTACGCAGCGCTGGTTGACCTCGGGGACTAGGCACCCGTAGGCGAAGAGGGACACGCGCGATAGCAGAGCGAGTTCCTGTCCGCCCTGGATGAGGAGCACACGCTGGAAGAGCAGATAGATGAGGGTCGCTTTGATGCGGTTGAAGACACTCTCGGCCTTTATGCCCAGAAGGTGGCAGCACAGGCCCTCGAAGGAGTCAATATAGACACCTCCGCCAGGGGACTCTAGTGTGAGCGGCCCCCCGCCGGCCCCGAAGTGGCGGTAGAGATCGTGGAAGGCCATGTAGAGTGTCGCTTGGTGCGTCCTCTTGTCCTGCTTGGCCTGGAGGATCGTCTCCACCCGGCGTAAAGCCTGGTCGTCCTGCAGGGCGGCTCCATGGAAGGGGCCTTCTTGTTGGGTTGTGGGGTTCTTGGCGCTGCTGCTGCTGCTCATTGCCGAGCCTGCTCCTCCTAGTCTGGGTGGCGTGCGTCCAATGCGTCCCGAACAGGAACCGACTGCCAGGATCGCCTCCAGGTGCGCACAGCGTGATACTTTCAAGAACGGAGTTCTGCTGAGCAGGCAAACTCCGGTGCTGCTCCTGTTGCACAACGGAAGAGCAGTGAAAATCGGAAGAAAAATGTCGCCCCGGAGTTGGCGCAGGCTGCATTAAGGGGGCAGTTTCGACCCCAACCCCAGTGCGCACAAAGCCCACCCAGCAATAAAAGGCCTTGGCAGCAAGCATTCCACTCCCAAACACCACCGATGCAAAAGCCGACTAGGAAGAAGAGTCGGACGACTGCGGTACATGCGACCGTACCCCCGCCACAGTGCCCCTGGGCAAAGGCCAAATGCTGACTGTGTGTGGTGGCTTGGGTTGTGGTGCGACATACATGCGCTGCTCGTTGGGGGGGGGGGCAATCAGCAGCAGAACGGTGGCGAGGCCCTCCCTTGCATGTGCGTCCACTTTGATTTCCCAGACTCTTGGCCGCCTCAAGAAGAGCCGCCCAGCGAGGCAGTAGTGGCCAGCATCGCCAGGGCTTGTCAGGATGAAGCCAAGCGATTCTGGCCATTGCATTACCAGTCCAACTGCTTCCAAGTGGTTGTCCTACGTAGGACCAAGCGCGGCCCTCACCGTATGCGCATCATCTTTCCTCACCTGCTGGTAGCCGAGGCGATGGCGCAGCACATCCGCAAGTCCTTCCTATGCTATCTCCGCTTCACGTGCCCGCTGCCAGCCGACTTCAGGTGGGGAGACATCGTGGCCAAGACCTACAGCGAGAGCGACCTCACGGGGGATGGCCTTGGCCTTGAACCCTTTATTTGCCTCGCCGGGGATGGATCTGAGGATGTGGAGCAACTGGAGAGCCTCCACGCCGATAAGGCCGCCTGGCTCCAACGGACCCGTGTCAGGCTAGCGGCCACCTCACCCACAGGGGACGACTTTAAGCCCTACCGATGGGCGCCCGGCAAGGCCGGATGTCCTTCCTACAAGCCGCGCGCTCTGTCGGTGCTTCCTGACAGAGGCCTCGCCGAGAAGCTGGTGCGCTACATAGGACGGCATTATGCAGCCTATCGACGGCTGGAACCCAAAAGCCTGTATCGCGACGGCAGAAACAAATACGTGTTGACGGTCAAGGGCGAGGGCAGTCGCTACTGCTGCGCGCGCCGTGCCGACCACGAGGCAGTGCGCATATGGTTCAGCCTGGTCGTGGGGGACAAGCCACGGCTCCTGCAGCACTGTATCCGCAAGACTGAGCCGTACTCCGGGTAACTGCGCAAACCGTGCATTATTGTCGGGCAAAAGCGGGCGTAGTTCTCTGTCGCGTACAGGAGAGCAACTCCGTCTCATAACGTCTTCCTCTACTTGCTGGTCAGGGCGGAGATAGAGCACCAGGTCAAGACGCTGCCGTATCTTCAGGGTATTGAAGCCAATGCCCGGCAGATGCTAGGGCGTCCAGACGCCTCCAAGGAAAGTGCAGCGCTGGCGACGTCTCTCAGACAGTTGGCAAAGTCCATGGACCCCAGGAAGGACCCCAAGCCCTGCCATCCGACCTCTCTGCTCATCGGCAACGACTTCGCAGACCAGTTCTGTACTTTAGCCTCTTCTCCCCCGGTCGCTGCGGCCACCAGGAACGATGAGTTGCCTCAGTGGTGGCGCCTGCCAACTGCCCTTGTTGACCGCCGTCCTCAACGCACCACATCCACGCCAATGCCAACTCGGAACACCCCGGTGCAGCAAGGCGAAGCAATGGGTACCCGATAAGTTTTGCTCACAGTGGGAGGAAAGGAGTAAAGGAAAGGAGGTGAGGGGAGGTGGGACCTCACTATGGCTGCCCCACTCCTTACTGACGTTATCTTCCTGTTGTGTCGATGTGCCAGAAGACAGCCCAAGGGATGGTGCGGCCGTTGACTTGCCCTGATACACCTGATGTGCGACCGCGAATTCGCCCAGAAGCCCCAGGTGCGCTGTGCGTCCAACTTCATCGTCGCGAAGTCTCCCACGTACTTGGCGGTGCTCTTTGGCAACCAGGGCGGCCCGGTGCCATCCTTTGCCAACAACTTCCACCAACACCAAAAAAATAAAATGCCCCCCTCCCAAGCAACGCGTAGCACAAGATCCAAGGTAGCAGGCATAACCAAGGAATGCTGGAAACCTGACGTGTAAACCAGGGAGCTACGGCGCACCAAGGTTCAGAGGCCCTCAGTCCTCTTCCGGTACTTGTAATGTGGACGAGCCCGACAGGGGGCGCGCCCGCGCTTTGATCAGAACTTCTGGGGCTTGCCACCACAGGACCAAGGTCGCCTACTACCTGGGGGGCCTGCCGCCGAGCTGGCGTGCGCCATACTCGCGTGTCTACCGCTGCGTGATGCTTGCCGAGCCGCCATGGCCTCGACAGGCGACGCCACGTTGTTGGGCGCCCACTCACTCCTGTGGCGCCCGTTCTACCCGCCCGATCACGGCACGCCACGGCATCATCGCCTCGTGCTCCACTGCCGATGGGCCTGTGGCACCGGATGGCGCCCCGACGACTACTACCAACGCCACCGAGGACAGCAACAACAACAACAACAACGGCGAGCCGGTCTCCTGCCGCTATCTCTACCGGTGCCGGCTGCCGTCGGGGACAAGCGGACCCTCGCCTGTCTGCTGATTCGCCGCGGGTGCTTTGATGCGTACGGGCGTCTCACCGGCTACGGGGTGGTGATCCGCCGCTCCCCCTGAGCCTCCACGCCCGAGGGCTGGTGGCGCGACGACCACCTCGGCGGCCAGGTCTGCGCCCACATGCACGAAGACACCCTGGTCGAGGTCAGGCCAGAGCATCACCAATGACTCTGCCGCGTCGCCGTGCGTGGCGACAAGGCCGTGCTTTGACGGACTCGTCCTACACACCTACCCCGCCTACTCGGTGCCCGTCGTGTTTGCCCGCGGCGAGCCGGCGGCGATCGTGCCCCCGCGCCCCGCTCGCGTCAATGTTGGCCCGCTGGCGCCAGAGTTTCGGCTGCTCTCGCGCCAGTCGGCAAGCCCGACAGGTTTCTGCCAATGGCGGGGGATGGTACGCCTGCCGAGCCTGCTCGGAACGCACACGATGCTCGGGTCGTTCGGGTCCCTCAGCAGCTTTGTCGAGCGCGCCCCCACGGTGGTGGGCGCCGAGCGCATGGTCACCGTCAACGGGGAGCACTTTAGCGCGCGAGCATCTCTGGGCTGCCTCCATGGCATGGGCGTGCTGCGTTCGCTCGATGACGGCTTTGTCGTCTACGGCCATTGGGACGAACACGCGGACCCGCTCGGCCTGGTCGCCGTCGTCGATCCGCACGCTCACCGGCCAGCCGACCGCGTGCGCTACGTTGACGCCGACAGTGGCTCTACAGTCACGCACGATGCGCAGGCGGCAATCGAGAGGTGGATTCTGTTGGATCGCGAGGCGGGCGAGACGCTGTTTAAGCAGCACTTTGGCTCCACGGGGCGACTCGTCCGCAATAACGCATCGTATGTCAGCGTCGCCGATCCGCACGACATGTGGCGGACCGGATGGCTAGCAGCGACGCGCGACCACGCTCTCGGGCTCGGCGCCTTTATCAGCGAGTTGGGCGTGCCTGCCGGCTCGCTCATCGGCTTGGACGCGCCGCTGTCAGTGGAAGACGAGGCCGCCGAGTTCACCTGCGATTACGGCAGCACCCCTGCGGGTGACAGCATCGACTCCGCCTTGGTTGCCGTCGACCTGGCTCGCCGACCGCAGCACTATGCCGAGGATGCACGCGCCGCCGCAGCACGGGTCTATGGGCATGACCTCGCCGAGATGGTCTACCACGATCCCGCTGCACTCTTTGGCGCCTATGTGCGCGCGGTTCGGGAGCATCGCCACTTGCATCTGCGCATCACGCCCACCCCCTCGGCCTGGCTGCGCGCCTATGCCGACTGGCTGAGAGCCACGCGCGTGCCATCGACGGCGCCGGGTGAGCGTGCGTTGACTGTTTGAGCATAGCGCTAACCCGCGTGCTTATGGGGTCTTCTTTTTCTTCGTCAGTGTACCTCGTACAGCCTGAGTTGTTGTCTTTGCATTAAAAAGCAATCAACTTATCATATGTAGTGGAGAGATCTGTTTCCAGTCCGCTGTTGGACAGCAGTGCCACCATGCCCGGCGGCCTCTCTTTCTGGCAAGTTGAGACCAGCTCCAGCTGTTCAGAAGACTCGCGAAAAACAAATCGTGCATCTGCCTCACCGTCGCGATGCAACTGGTTGTTGGCTGGTCACCAGGCCACTGAGATATAACTAGTACTAGTTTCTATAGGTTTCTAATGGGTTACATTGGACGCAGAGTAGACCACGGCTCAAAGAGAAAGGCTGGCTGACAATAGGGCGTCAAGTACCCATCCTCCTCGTGCACCTTGCTTGAATTCAAGGCCCAGACGTCTTCCACAGGTTCCCGACGCGGCATCACGAACAGGAATGGCTCTGCCCGATCCTCAAACACGGCAACGCACCATCTGCAGGCAAGATCGGCAAGCACGGCAGGACACAGAGTGTTACACAAGCATGCTCACCCTTGGTGGGAGGGCGATGTCGAGCGCATCATGCTCTCCCGCCCCAGGGCCACTACCCCTAGGTTTCTTGATGACATGGTGACGTGGAGAGTGCCAATCCAACCTCCCCTTTCGCGACGCCCTTGCTCTTCCTTCTGTCCCGTCCCCTTGCACTCCCGTTGTGGTCCTTGGCAGGAGAGAACAAACCGGAAAAGGAAAAGGAAAAGGCAATGTCTGGCTTGCTCGCGCGCGCCCAAGTGGAAAGATGGATGACTATTATGCCGTGTTGGGGGTGGACCCCAACGCTTCTGGAGAGGACATCAAAAAGGCCTATCGCAGGAGGACCCTTCTATTTCATCCAGAATATCTCACACATTGTCCAGATTATCTACAATCCGCGGTGGTAGACCCCAAAGCCAGATGGAACGAGATTCGCACAGGTGACCCACGCTTGTAGAGTGAGTTTAGTTCCTCGAGACTTCACCACTTTGCTTGTTAATCCGAATACTTATAAAACCTGTCAACCTGTCTGACTCTGCTGGTGTCGCGTGTGCAGCCTACGCTGTGCTCTCTGACCCGCGGACACGAATCCTCTATGATGAGCCCATCGCCCACTCCACGACGGACTAGAAAGCGACTTGGTCCTCTGAGCCGGGGAGCGAACTCATCTCTGCCTGCGCATTTGAACCAGGTTGGGACTCACTCTTGAGCAACAATTCAAAGAGAAAGAGAAAAATAATTTTCCAGCGGCGAGTGCTGGGCGATGGCTGCGCCTAACCAGAACCGTGGGTGGCGAGGGAGGTATGCCTCTCATCTGATGCAACAAGGCCCACGTGCAACTTTGAGTCCATGCTGGCCACATTGAGGTTCTCTCACACGCCCTTACAGACCCCGCCAAACATGGCTCCAAGCCACCAAGGACCTCATCAAGGAACCTCTATTCCCAGGTGCCGCCAATATGCCCAAGTGTGTGATCACTGAGGTGATGTTGCGCAGGAGCCATCGGCATGTGGTAATTTCAGAGAGTGATCCAACCTCGCGCTTGGGGCATGCTCTGATCCCTCTTGCAAGCAACAGGGTCTGGCGCGCTGGAGCGTCTGCGCCTCTGCATTCGCCCTCGCGCTCCCAGCCGACCTGCATGCGGGGCCGAGGCCACGAGACCCCACCCTGTGCCACAGGTGAGGCCTTTGCGGCTGCATTAGCGTCGCGATTTGTAGGTGCGACGTTCGGTATGGCGTCAGCCTTGACCTCTTCCACAGCCTGCGGTCGCCTTCTCCTCTTTGACTCCATTGGCTGCTCCTGCCTGTGACTCGGGGCGATGCCCTCCTGATTCGGCGCCGGAGGGGGGGGGGGTCAGAGGGTGAAGCCAGGAGAACAGGACGAACACCTACCGGGATCGGAGCGGCGGTGCTGGCAAGCAGTCTCTTCTTTGACTGCAGGTCCTCGCCTCTATCAATACCCCTGGCAATCTGTGCCGATCCTGTCGGCTGGGCAGCATGCTGCCACGGTTGCGTAGAGAGCGTTGCCAACGAGGGCGCTGAAGACACGACAGGCCATGCGCGGGTCTCTGTGCGAACGCTGCTCCTGTGGTGCATCCTATGCGCCTTCCTTGTACAACAACAATACTGGGCAGGGTGCTCGTGGAGTGAGTGAATGAGTCCCTGCTTGTTTGTTTTGCAGGGAGTTCATATTTGTTGAGCGGTTTTCTGTCTGTTCTGGAGGGCATTTGGTCCTCGGGGGCATCCGCGTAGAGATGGTAGGCCTTCGCCAGTCGGTTTGGCAGCGAAGTCGATAAGTTGTGGGATTCGAACCGAGAGAGCTACAATTAAAAGGGAGAAAAATCTGGACATCGTACAACAGTCCTTCTCAGGGATCGCCATTTTGTGACTGAGAGGTCAGTGCTACCTAGCATGGCGGTGACCGACAAAGTAAGTGTCCCTGTACCTGGGCAACAGAGGGTGCTTGATGCAAATGATCCTCTCACAGTACGCTCGCGCCAGTACTGAGCACATTGCTTTGTAGCCCCACATGGTGCAGTTGGTCTGGCACCTTCTTGGCCTGGCACCTTGTTAACGCCGGCTTCAATCGAGTGCTCGGCAGCGATTGCTCCGCCATACGTCATATGGCTTTCGCCTCGGCGCTTGGTGCTTGGTCGGCCCCGAAGCGGAGCCAACGGCGTACGTCGCCCCAACGAAAGTGCTTGGCCTCCGAGGCGTTGGAATCGAGTTTAGGGCTGGCGCTGCCTTTATTCTCTGCGGCCTTGGCCAATGCGCTGCCTTCGTACACCGCTTTCACGCCTCCATTGATGGCTCAAACGGGGCGTAGAGGAATCCGCGCCTTTAGGACTAGCGGCGGACGACTTCCAGAAGGGCCGACATTCATTGTGCCCGAACAAGTCTGACAGTGCCACAAGATGCGTCGCACCCTCAATTCTCTGTGCTCACAGGTGAAGTGAGGTGAGCCAAACATGACTCTGCTGCTTGATATCTGGAGAGGTTCAGTCGAAGGGACTGAGCAACGACGAGACATCGAAAACTTAATGCTGCTTGTGCTCCTCAACGTCGGCCCGTCCCCTTGTGATTGCGGCGCACCAAGGCCATGTCTTCACCTTCTCCACTCACTAGTCCTCAGAGCCATACTGCCAGGAAGGTCGTCGTCTTGGGTGCCAGGCGATGCAGATGCTCGTGTTCCACTGCCTCGGCTCCGCCACCAGGACAATCAGCCACCCTTGGACTCTGGAGGCACGGCACTGGCGCAGTATGCAGGCCTTGAGGATATTGCCCACGCCTGCTACACAGGTCTACTGTCCCAGTTCTACTCTCACTCCCTCAACCTCGGTCGACAGGTTATATGTTCTTTGGTTCATTTTCCTTTTATTTTTTTATTTTTTTTCGGCTCATTTCTCCCTCATCCTCGTGGAGGGGCAGGGGCAAGAGCCCCAGGAGAGGAAGAGCAAGTTGCAGCCCAAGGGGAAGGCCTTGCTTTTCGGTCTCGTCTCATTGGTGGCTCTTTTTCCGCTTTGTTTTTTCATCTTCTTCAGGGCGCAAGGGAGCCATCGGCTTTGATGCACCACAAGTAGAGCGATAGGAAATACACCCCCAAAATCACAAACATTGATCCACAACCTCCACAGTAGGCCATGCTAATACCTTCCTCTTTTCTCTTTGATGCACTCTCTGCTGCACAATAAATTGTGTGTTGGTGGCCTACGCGGCGTAGTTGGTAATGATGAGGTGCGTGGAACAGGCCACTTGCCGATTGCGCTTCATGTTGTAGTTTTTCGCATAGGCCGCCCTCACATAGCCACGGTAGAGTTCGCGCATCAGCGGCGAGTCGGCCACGATAAAGAGGCACCGCGCCCGCGACTCCTCGAAAAGGCCAAAGAGGGTCTCGTGTTCGCGTCGGCCAAACTGCTCGTCGCCCAGGACTCGAGCGCCCGGGTAGTGATCGAAACCCATGTAGGGGGGGTCGAGAAAGAGAAAGGCGTCGGGTGAGTCACAATGCTCGGCCATGGTGTCCTCGAAGGATGACAGCAGCACTTGACTGCGCCCAAGGAGGCTCGAGTAGGAGGGGTCCAGCAGCCGAGAGCACGAAGGCACGCGCCCGTTGGCCGTACGGTTCCAGCCGGTGTTGAAGCGGCCCCACCGGTCGTACTGGTCGATGCCCCGGAAGCACGTCTGGCGCAGGTAGTAGAACCGAAAGGCCTCGAGCAGCGGCTGCCCACTGGTGATGAGGGCGTCGCGGATATAGAGGTAGTTGGGCTCGGTATTGGGGTATCGCTCCACAAGAGAGGCCAGCGACGGTCCGTGGCCTGCCTGCACCTGCTGGTAGAAGTTGATCACCAGCGGATTGGCATCGGCGATGACATTGGCCCCCTGATGGTTGAGGTGAAAGTAGGTGGCACCACCGCCAACAAAGGGTTCCACGTAGAGGTCAAACTCACCGCGCTGGGGGATGAACGGCTCATAGTGCTTGATCTCTGTCCGCTTGCCTCCGGGGTAGCGAAAAAGTGGCGCCAAGGAGCGTGGCCTGCTTTCTTGCTCAAAGGAGCTCCAAGGGCCAGTCGACAAATTCGGTCTGGTGTCGATGGTGACTTGATACGGAGTGTCGTCGGTGGTACTGCCACAGTTTCGGTTGCTGCCAGTCTGCGGGGCGGTGGCGCTCCAGCACTGCATTCTCTCAAGGTGGAGCGGGTGCATCACGGGCGTCCTTGACTTTAAGGCCTCGGCTATTCTCACGCTCGGCAAACGAGCGCTGCGGGGCAGGAGGTGGGGCCATCTCACTGGAGCCTTGGCCTGACAGTGGCAGAGGGCAACCGCTCAGCCTCATAGCCTCATGTCCTTGGTTGGTGGCCTCTGGCGGTGCCACCAGGCTCTGGCACCGGTCCCAACGTTGGGATTCCACAGTGGAGAGGCTTCTCTCAGCAATGGTGTGAGCGTGGTGCTGTTTGCAATATAAAAACGATAGGAAAACAGCCCAGACTGACCTGCTGCGCCATCGCTCCATTGGATGATCACAGTGAAACCCCTCCGGCGCCTGGGGGTGAAATCACACACATAATGCAGCAGCACCGCTGAGCAAGTGTCCGTTGCTACTCAGCAGCGCCCCTTCGGTGCCGCTCCACCGCGCCAATAGGTAACGAGCAGGTGGGTGAATCAACTCACGTGAGTTCGCCGTTAGTTGATTCATCCATTTATGGTGCCTGTGCAACTGTGTCAACAGAGCCTTACCCGTCAGAGATGCTCAGGAGGAATTTGTAGGAAGGACAGAGCAGCGGCCGCTGGTGGTGATGCCCCGCAAGAGGCTTTTGAGAGGAGAGCTTGGTCAACAAAACGCGTTACTGTTCTAGAACAAAACGGCTACTTCCACTTGGCGGACTGTTAACACGATGCTGGGCTCCTATTCCTACGTCTACGGCAACGAGAGGCGATTCGCCTACACCACCCCAGATACATCGGGGAGAGGCAAGACCCATCACTTTGCCCTCATGCCCGTAGATGAGGACATTGCCATCATGCGCTTCTTTACTGATGAGCGCTTTGTTGAGCCCAAGCCAGTGCCGCCCGAGTTTACGCTCATTGGGGGTCCGGAAGGCGGCCAGAGGAGAGCCTTCGAGGGCTGCTTCGTTCTCAACTGGACGTGCTCCTACTACAAGTTGCTCTACGCCGGCGCACTCGTGCTGCGCATGTCTCAGCAGAGGCGGAAAGAGATTTCCACGCAGAACGGAGCCGTCATCCTCTCTTGCCCCTGAACTGGCCTACTCTACGTGAAGCCCTTACGCATCGGCCAGGATAGAGGGTTGTAACCCATGCTGTGCGCATGGCTCGAGTGGATAAAATAGCACCCCTTGAGAGCTGTGCGTCTACTCTTGCAAGGAGACATAACCGATGTTTTTCTCTTTGTTTTTTCCATGTATATTGTGTTTGCTATCCTCGGCCTGGCCGACCTGTGCATTAGTTGATATTTACCTTCTTTGGGTTCGTTTTTATGCACGGTTTTGCCCCCAGGCCTCTCGCAGAGGCGGGGGCCGAAGAGCGGGAAGGCCTTCCGTCCAGGAACAGGGACAGAAGTCTGCCTTCTCGGGGCTCAGGCCTCGAGGGAGGGAAGGAATGAAGAGCAGGGGACCTTGGAGAAAAATGTGTGCCAACAACGCCTGTGCTGGCGGGTATTAATGGCCATATTGGACTATTGGACTAACGGGCCACTATTGTCGCATTCGGGATTCGCATTCGGGATTCGCATTCGGGATTCGCATTCGCATTCGCATTCGCTGATAAAGCCAGGCCCAGGCCGGAAAACAAAATTGAGGTCAATTCGTGCACGTCTCGCACTAACCATAACAAGCACTGGTCCTGCGTGCAGAGCGTTCTTCGTTGCACCCGTGTTGCTCTTCTTCAAATGCTTGGGGGCGGGAGTCACCCTTGGCCAGACCCTGTTGAGGGCACTAGGCCGATCGGTCCTTGGATCGGTGATGGCTTCGGGAGCCCAACAATGTTGCCCGCAAGAGATCAACAACGCTACACTACAAACAAAGAGATGATTCGACAATCCATCCTGCAGTGAAGATGACATCATAGGCAAATGTTTGGTTGTGGTTTGATTGAATATTATCGCTCAAATTGCTGTTGTTTTTGAAACGACGTTAATTTAGGGCGACTTTACGGGGTTGCGGCAGGTTTGTAGCCCAGAAGCAGCTGGTGCTCAGGCTTGAGGAGGTCGATGGTGTCCTTCGCCGAGTGGAGGAAACACTCGACGCCAATACGCTTGCCGTTGAACCGGACGGCGAACCCCTTGCGCAACATCTTTGCCGCACCGTCGTCGACAGCCTTTGTCGTGAAGAGGGTAAAGGTGATTTTTGTAGGCGCCTTTTTCAGGAGTGGGCCGCTGCGGAGGGTCTCAAAGAGTCACTCAAACCCGAGTTGCGCCTTGGTGATAATCCTGAGGATTGTCTTGTTGTTCTTCTTCTCTGAGGCTCGTGGTCCACTGGGTGTGATCTTCTTCTTGAGGCCGCCAGACTTGATCTGCAGCGTGTGGAGGTGGACTTGATTGTTGTTGTTGGGGTCTGCACCAACGAACACGCCGTCGAGGCCGCAATCCTTGGTCTGGTGGAAGAACCTGCCAGCAAACTTGGTCAGCTCAATGCCAGCGAGCATGTCATTCATGAGGTACTCATCCCCTTTGGGACACTCCTCACACTCACTTACAGCCTCCCAGTTGTCGAATTGGTCGTCTTCAAGCAGGCGCTGGCGGATGTAGTCCTCGATGACGTGTCCGGCGCTACCGTGGCCGCCCCAGCCAAGAAGCGTGCCCAGGAGTGCCTCGTTCAGGAAGAGCCTGCTGTCTCCATTGGGGTTGGCGTGCTTCTGATAGATGTCAATGTCGGCTGGCACCAAGAACCAGTAACGCGCGTCGTCTGTCTTGTAGAGGAAGCCCCCGTCCACCCACTCGTTGATCGCCACACTCACTTTCTGACCTGGGGGAAGCCTCGGCTTGACGATCATCTCGACCTCGAGATGGGTAAGCGACGGCACGACAAAGGTGTCCTGGGCGGAGAACGCAGGCTTGGGGGGTCAGAAACGAGAGCCTGGTGGCCAGGGCAAAGAAGGCCATGTTGTCCAGCATCATCCGGTGGAAGTTGATGGACTGGTCACCACTGTACTCCTTGGTCACCTTGGCTTGCAAGTAACGCCTGATGCTGCCAGTGCGGAAGAAGTACTTGGTGATGGTGGCGGCATCAAGAGTCTCATCATTGTTGCCTTTGCTGCCCTTCTCTTGGTCGCTGCCTACTTCACATTCGCTGCCTTCTTCATCCTGTTCTCCTTCAGCCGCTTCTCCCTTGATTGAGTGAACGGCCTTTTCCACTTCTTCGCGTATGCGTATTGGTTGCAGAATGTACTTGCAGTAGACTCCATTGTTGAGGTTGGGGTAGCTGCCTTCTTTCACGAGCTCGTCTTGGACATAGGCGTGGTCACGGGTGTTGCTGGCTGAACCCAATATCACACCAAAGGCGTGCGCCCCGGTCTTGCCAAGCTTCTGGATGTCCCTGACGATGCGGATGAACGGCTCATAGTTGGGGTTAGGCTGGTTGCCAATGAATTGCCCAACATAGAGCGTCTGGATCTCATCAAGGAACATGGCCAGGCCCCAGCCCTCATGCCCTATTTTCGCCAGCACCTCTTGGAAGGTGGCTCCTGGCATGATATTCATGTGCAGGCGCAGCAGGTCAACCAACGGGAGCTTCTCGTCCTCATAGTCATGATAGACACAGGTGACCTTGGGTTCAAGTTCACTGAGTATGCAACAGAGGCCCTTCATGACAGTGGTCTTACCGACACCCTTGATGCCCATGATGAGAAGACTCGCACCATTGCCCTGGCGCTTCTTGCCAGTGCGTATCTCAAGAACATTGGTGACCACTCTTCCAATGATGGCCTCCACAATGGCGGAATCAAACAGGGGGAAATAGCCACCACCAGGCTCAGTTGCAACAAGGTCCACCCAGCACTCGTGTATGAGCGGCAATGACCATTCAGATGTTTTAACCTGTGCCCAACGAGCAAACTGTTCCTTTGAGGGTTGCCACTTGGCTTCAGTAAGCGGGGCGGGGGAGAACTCATTAGACAAACTTGGGTCTGGGGGATTAGGAAAATGGGGTGTAGTGAAACTCACCCATTGAGACAACATCAATGGCAGTAAGTGTTGATGGAGCTCCACTGGTTGCACCATCGTCACTTGGGCCGCTGCCACCACTGTTTGTTTTTGCCCCCCCCCAGAAAAAGATACATTAATCTACTTGATCCCGCTATTTGGTATGGGGAGACTGGGGTATGACAAAACCTGTGAGACGAGGGCGACGCATGGGGCGTCCTAATTAGAATTCATGTGCCAGTGGAAGATTCAGCGACAACTGCTTCGGCAGGAGGAGGAGGACGGAGAGGAAAAAGAGGCCCAAGCGGTTATTTTATTTTATTTCATTTTATTTTGGCGCCAAGACCAGAAGGCAGTTTGGTCGGTTGGTCGTTACAACATTGATCAATTTTTCCAGCCGGCTCTTATCAGCCTTCTGCAACCAATGGCACGAGACCGAGCGCAAGGCAAGGCCTTCCCCTTGCTCAACCCCTTGCTATTGCATCTTCCCCTGCTCTTCCGTGCCCTGCTTGTTTTGTCCCTGCTGCCATCGATCCCTATTGCCTGCAGGCAAACAAACAAACCTACAAACACTTGCCAACCAAAAAGATGGGTGTATTGTGTACCAACACTATAGCCACCTTGACTCTGCTTGTTTATGACTTTTTGCTCTATCAAATGAACGTCCCACAGTGTGCCTGGGCTTGTTATGATTGCCAAATGCTCTGCTTTCTATATGCCACTTGAGCGGGTAGAGTCACTATCCTATTGTCCTAAAATAGGTCTATTTCG
>CDFN01042705.1:0-12361 GCA_000826445.1 Acanthamoeba quina | reverse complement strand
GTTGTATCATGAGCTAAAGTGGTTGAAACAAACCACTCTCCTTTGTGTTATCATTTGTCCCTCCTTCTTGTTATTAAGGAACTGTGGCAGAGTCCCCACTCTGCCAGCTGCCAGAGTTCGCCTCCACCCCGCTGGGGGAAATCCGGAGGGAAATGGGACTTTCCCTGGATTTATCACCGCGGATAACTCTCATATATTATACGTTACCAAGGAGTAATAAAGGGACTTCTTCTGACACCACAAGGATTAGGACCTCCCTGGAGCCCATCTACCTGAGACCCAGCCGGTCCATTCCCCCACACTCCTACAGAACTTCAGGTAAATTCTGGATTACTTTCTGGATGTTCCTGGGTCTGGTAGGTAAGGGACTCCTCTGCCTTGTTGACCCTCTTATTGTTGTCATTAAGGTGAAAGAGTCCTCCCACAGTGCTGGTACATATATGAAGCCAGGTCCAGGAAAAGGGAGCAATTTTCATCCTAAGAATCCTAAGAGAGGTGTTGACTCTGAAACCCTGAAACAAATTTGATCTGACTCTAGCTACAGCACACCCTGGGTGATGTCATACAGGGTAACAAACTTATTGATATTAGAGGAGAACATTTATCAGGAACTAGGAATATTTTTGAAAAATTGTTTATGACTGAAAACCCACTAGATTGGCAAGTATGAAGCAGATGGGCATATAATAAGATCAGGTACATGCTATGAAGACAGTCTGTACTGGTAAAAGGGCATAAACAAGGTGGCACAAGTAGGATTGTGTTGGTACATTAAAGCTTACCTATGACAAATTTCAAGGGAAATTATGATCTTTAATGATCTGTTTTCTGTGTGAGAGAGCTGGGGAGAGAGTGACACAACACACACTCACCCTTTGACTTGGTGGTGGTGCCAACAGGTTGTGTCCCCTATCAGGCATGCTCTGTTATTGCTGCTGCTGCTGCAGCTCAAGGTAGTTACCTGGACAAGGGCTCACTGTGTTTGAGAGTGCACAGTGCGCAGAAGGAGAGCCCCTGTTCAATAATCCACTTGGCCTGCCAGGTGCTGGCCATTGCTGTGGGTTGTGCAGGCCTGCTGGTGGGCTCATTGCTGTTGGTGCCATCCTGCATGGGAGTGTGGGGGAAGTCATTGAGAGCCACTTCTGCTGATTGTGCAGGCATGGTGTTGGGCAGGCCTGGGACAGTGGGGATCTTGCCAGTGGCAATGGGCGCTTGCACTAACCTAAGTTTGATGTGGGTGGTGCCACTGCAATTGACTGGGAGGGCAAGGGTGCATGCCAGCAGCTTGATGAACAGCCACATGTGGGCAGTGTAGCCCCACTCATCCCCAGCTGTGTGGCAGTCCATTGTGGCGCCTGCATTGGTGGTGGGAATTGCCAAGTGGCTGTGAGGTGGCATGGCAGTTCTTGCAGTTGTGAGGAGGGGCATGCGTGTGGGTGTATGAGGGGATGCCAGCATTGGTGGTGGGTGACTCAGCTTTAACCTCCAGCCACATCAAATGTGAGTGACCAAATGACTGTGGATTATTTGTGGAAGCAAAAACTGGTTTAGTGCTGATTTTTTGATTTTACACTCAAGCAAGTCAAATATTTCTGTTCAATTACTAATTTGGCCCACCACAAACCACCACAACTGAGAACCACCATACTGCACCTCCCCAATCGCAGTCCAACATCCCTTGGAAACAATAAGAAAATTTTCTTTTATTCCTTTGTGTCACAAAACAAAAAAATCAAAAGAAACAAGCACCCTCGTGTGGGACGAGTCCTACTCGCACAGGTGCATCACCAGGCGCCTACTGGTTTCCTATCGCTAGCTGCCAATCTCCCCGTCTTCATCTCTTGCTTACTTCATCTCTCCTGCGTGTGTCGTGTGCGTTTGCAGTGCGTACGGTTTCGGCGGAGTGGTGGTCGGAAGCGGCCAGTGGGTGCGCGGGGGGCGAGCGACGCGCCATATCTCAAAAAATACGCCTGAGCGTTGTGGGCGATGCAGGAGCGAACTCGGCGCAGGGTGCCTGCCTCCCCCCCTCCGGGGGCCTCCACAAAGATACCTAGGCCCAGTTGGGGATAAAAACGGGCAATTTTTAATCAAGTATTTTTTTTTGTTGCGAGCCGGTGTGTGCTAATTCTCTTATTCTCTTTTCCATAGCGATGGACGCCTGCGTTGGTGAGAAGTTAAGCCCCACCACTGAGGAGAGTGGTTCTTTGTCTGCCGCCCTGAACCAAGTCCTGCTTTGCCCTCACCATTGCCGCTTGAATAATGCCAACGTAGCCTGGGCACTCGACTCACTGAAGGACAAGTTCCAGGTACCCACGCCGCCACCATCTCTCTCATGCCCACCCTCCCCCCTACTTCACATTCTCGCGGGCCTCAGGTGACCACCACGGCCCAGTTTGTGGCGCTCGACCTGGACAGCGCCAGCGCCCACCTGCTGCGGAACTGGCCGGTGCAGCAATTCTTGCGCTGCCTTCAGGTGGGTTGCCTTTGGGGGGGGAGGGGGGGTAATGAGGGAACTCACACCATGTGTTGGCTACCCCCAGAGCGAACTGGTTGCTACACAGGGCGGGTCAGATCGTGTGCGATTGGCCGCCGTAGAAACGAGCGTTGATTCTTTCCTTCAGGTGGTCCCACAACTTCGCCAGAACCCTGCAATGCGCGCCTGCGTCGCCACCCGACTCATGTGCGTGTCCCTCCCCCCCAACGCGCAAATGCAAACATGCGGCCAGTGCTCACACCCTCTTGCTTACCTGTTCACAGCGAGTGTCAAATAGACACTTATGACACCCTCCGGAGCGTACCTCTAACCGACCTGGTGGCCATCTTGGGCCACTGTGATGACGGTGGCAAAGTAGCGTCGTCCATTATCGATGAGATCCGCGACATGGAGGACTTTTCCATGGCCCGGCTCACCAACGCCTACAATGCCGTCGAGCTGTGGACCGCCGGCATGCCCCTGACCATCGATATTGCCGTTGCCAAGATGATCAAGTTGCACCAACTGGCCGACACCCTTGAAAGGCACGCGCATTGAGTTGCATTGTTGTTGTCCAATAATAACTGACAGCGCGCCGTTGCTCCGCCTCCTGCGCCTGTCTGGCAGGCATATTCGCCACACTGCTTGCCCCCTGTTCCGGGGCAGTACAGACGAGCTGACGGCCCTGCTGGCTGCCACCAAGGACTACCTCAGCAAGCTGAGGCTCGCAAGCCAACACCTGTCTGCAACCACGGCGGAGCCCAGCCTCCGCCAACATGACACGGAATTGTTGCGCATCACAGCAGAGGATAGCCGATTTCAAGTCAATGAGGTACTTGAAATTTCTTCGTGCTCGGTTCCTCCGTTCCCTCACATCACACTCTTTCACATTCACACACACACACACACACACACACACTAGAACCTATTATTGAACACCTTGCGGCTCGATCCAGAACAAGGTTCGCGCGTAGTCGCCTTCGTGGGTCCCACCCATTCTGGTACGAAAGGTCCTGGCCTCCGTGGTCGACATCGGCGGAGACCTCACCAATCGGCGATCTTCACAGGCAAATCGACGCTGATATGCCACATGTGTCCCCACATGCCGCAACGGCCGCGAGTTGCGCGTACAGGCGTGTTTCAACCTACGACCAACAATGTACTTTGCGACGTGGCAGTCCTCATCCCCAAGTGGCAGTAAGCGCCTCTCTCACGCACGCACGCACGCACGCACGCACGCACGCACGCACGCACGCACACCAGGTACACCTATACGACGATGTCATGGATGCCTCCAACGACGCTGCTCCCAGGGAAACACCCGTGCCGAGGACGCTTATCCTAGATGTCGAAGGTGCTGCTAGGGTAGAAAGGAAGCGGGTACTGATGCACTCTGACACTCAAGCTCGGATGTTGTGGTGGATCCGAATTCTCTACCAGGTATCGACGCCTCGCCCAACATTCCCGAGCCAGGCGGTGCCTCTGCCGACGTGGAACTCGAGAGATTGCTCCAGGTGAGTCAGTTGCCGCGGCTCTGCTACACGATCGCCAATGTCATCGTCTACGTCGACGAAGCCAACTTTGCTCGTACCAGGTAGGCACACCGAGAGAAAAACGTTGTTCTCAAAGAGTAGTATTATTGCCGGCGCTCATTCAATTTTTTATTGCGTCTGTGTCCAGCCCATTCAAGTATATAATCGATTTTGCGCAGCAATCGACGGCGGGCGTCGCTTCATCGTTCCCACCCTCGCTTCTCATCGTCTGTAACAAGTCCACCGTTGCAGACATGGAGCTGTCGGTTGAGGTACAACCAACGTTCTGCTAACCCTCCTCTCACCTGATACCCGCTCTAAGCCTACTACCGCTGAACGCCACACAGGACACCACGCACAGCTACCTGGAGACGCACGACAAGGATAAGATGCTGTGCCAGGCTTTCCTGCGCGTGCTCTGCGTGTACGTGCCGGACAAGGGGACAGAGAAGAACTACTTTCTTTTCTTGCAACGGACCAACCTGCTCAAAACGCATCTCGAGACGCTGCTACAGGAGCAGCAGCAAGCAAGGCGGCAGCACAACAGGTGCATCTTTCGCCTTTTTTTTTTCATTCTCTTGGGGTCGATGCTCACCACACCTCGTTTGTACAGCAATTTGAGTCGTGCCCAGTGGGGCGACAAATTTCGGTGGATCGCCCATCATTTCCATGATGAGCAGCTCAAGGTCACGCCTTACGAGGTGTCCCTCAGGATTGGGCCTCAGGTGCGTAAAAAACGCCACCTAACAGGCGCACGCGCATCATTCACATGCGTGCACCCTCTGCTCACCGGGGGGGGGATTCCTTTATTCATTTGGTGACTCCAGTTCCAACTGGAAGCGGCCACCTTGGGCTTTTTCCGGACCGTGTACGATGACGCACCGAATGCCAACCGCTGGCACAACTATCGAATGGCATGCAAGGGTGCGTTACTTGCCTCCCCGACTTTGCCAGCAACCCCCCCCGCCGCCGCCGCCGCTCTACTCCTTCCCCCGACGATCCGTGCCGCCAGTGACACTGTAACGTGGTTGTGGTGTAGCCTCCATCACCCTGTTGGCCATGCTGACCGTTGCCGCCAACAACGATTCCCTGCTTTCGCGCACTTTGGCGTGTCCTCTCCCCTCGCATAGCGGAGAAAGCCAAGTCCAGGGCTGCGAGAACGCTCAAAAGGTACCTCTAGCCTCTCCCTGCCCCCGCGCCTGTAGCACGACTAATCGTGCATCGGATGACTCCTTGCTTTGTTGAAGGCGACATTTGTGGACGAAAAGCTCTACCGCAGATTGGTACGGTTCATCTGGCAGCACTTGCGAGAGATCGGGCCGTGCCAGGCCACGAGGCCCCACTGCGTGGACGGTCAAGGAAAACCCATCCACTGCACCCAGGTGGGTAGTGCTAACGTTAGCAATTCATTATGTGTTGCATATCATGGCCAACACTGACACCTGCGCGCTCATGCCAGGTGCGGAATGGTCACCATTCGCACCGCGGTCAGAGCGATATCTGGATGCCGGAATCGTCGCCTCTTCCGCTGTTCGGCAGGGTCATGTGGGCCAAGGCAAGGAAGCAGTTTGGCAAGTTGTTCTATCGGCAACTGGCAAGGCCGTTCAATGTGTGGGATGGGTCTTTTGCGGTAGGTCTCCTTTTCCTTTCCCTTCCACCCGGCTGCTCACCTCGAGAGTAACTTTCTTTACAACTACCTCCTTTCCGGGGCGTCAGGCGAGCACAGAGGAAGCTGAGCTCGAGATTGAATTGGCGAACGTCTTCCTACAGGAGCACGCCGCCTACAGCAAGTTGCAGGATCGCCCGTTGGCCTTTTTCGCCCGCCACATTGCTTTCCTACAGAGGTCCGTTCAGGCTACGCGCTCGGGTAGCCCAAGCAGCACCATCTGCTTTATCTGCCAGACAAACCCGTGCCGAGGCCGGCTGCTCATGTGCGGCCACCCGTTTTGTCAGTTTTGCATCGAGAAACTGAGTAGTATGCAGGCCAGGTACGTGGCCACCCGGAGGGAGGGGGCAACGAGATGTGAGCTTGTCTTCTTACGCTACATTGCCTGTATTGCCAGTTGCCCGGTGTGTGCGCAACCTGTCAACGCCTCGGTCGAGTTCCAGTTTCTGTCGTCCAACGAAAGCTACCTGTCCATCGACCCACGCGACTTTGTTGACCAATTCCGGCGTGACCCCAACATGGCCAAGTACGATCTACAACAAACCCCTTTCCCCACCCCCCAACGGTCTTAAGCCTGTCCTTTCCTGTGCATTCGTTACAGGTCGGTGACGGTGATCTCCGTAATTGGCCGCCACGTCCCGCAGCAGGCGAGCGACCTCTCTAAGATTCGGCCCAGGTTTCCGCCATTTGCTTCTTCCTCCTGCCTCATTTTTATGATTAATCTCTGGTGTGCTCTCAGGGTGTCGCCGCAAATGCTGAAGCACCCGCTTGCAAGACTGTTCTTTCTACTCGAACAAAATGGCGCCCAGTTCCTGAGCAAGGGACCCACCAACTTGTACGGGGCTTTGCAGCACAAGCAATCACAAGTTTACTCACAGCTTCTTCACACATCAGGTCAGCAATCTACTTTAGTGACGGGTTCGTGCTGGTGCACTACAACGTTGACTACGATGACAGGAAGCTCTGGGCCAACAATGCAACTACGCTGCCGCATCCGCTCTATTTCGCACGCTGCACATCAGGCAAAGCCCTTATCCTCACTCACCCCTTCCTTATCGTGTCGTGTGTCGTGTCTTGTGGGTGTCGTGTGTATGTGTGTGTGTGTGTGTCGTATATGTGTCATATCCTCCACATGTTGAGGATCGCAGACTATGTCTTCCCTCACTATGTGTGCGTGGTATGCGATGCTTCACATGAGCAGATGTGGTCGTGTTGCTGAAGAGTCATGACAAAGCCGAGGGTAATCTACTGTGCCAGTTGTGGCGTGGGCGCTATAAGGAAATTCTGCTGCCTCCGCGACAATCAGGGGTATTTTCCTCCTCACTTTCTCGCTCATGGTCCCCTTTTCTGAATGCGCCATCTGCTTTCCTGTTGCAAACAGGTGTGTTGGGCGGTCCTCCTGGCCTCCATGTATAAAGACTGGCTACTGACGTCGAGGGACGGCAGCAATCCAGCAGTGGCTCTTCCTGTGCCCATTGGGTACTCCGCTCTATGTGCGTCGGGTAGGCTCGCCTGGCTGACCTTGCTTTTTTTGGGTGGGTCCACCTGGCAGATTCCGGGCCGGTAGCATCCACCTCCTTCGTCCCTCGGATGATACGGACTACCAAGGCGAAGCCCACCGTGCGACCTTGCGACTGGTGTCGTTGATTCACAAAGCCGGTTTTTTCACGTGGTGGGGATGCGCACAGCCGTTCTCTCTCTCCCCCCCCCATCACCCACTGACCGTTGTCTCTTACGTCACAGTCAGCGGGCGCACCTTACAGAGCAGGTTGTGCTCCTGACGACGCTGTGGCGCTACGTTGTAGCTCAGAGCTTCATACACCACCTGCAGGTGCGCGCCCATGCCCACACCCACGTACACACACACACACATTCTCACACCCAAACCGAAACAACCGAAGGAACTCTGTGACGTTTGGGAGGTGGAGCCCGAAATCATGGCGCCTATCCTGGAACCCCTGCTTGACCGCTGTCGCCAGCACGTCCATCGCGCTCTGATTGCCTCCCCAGCACAAGCTCAAGCAGATGCGACTCCAGGAGCGCTGAGGTTCACCCCTTGTTCCACTACCACCCCTCATGAGTGGACATGCGCGCCTTTTCACTATGACGGCTGGGGCACCAGTCTAACGGGAAGAGACAAAAGGGGCAGGGTGGCAGGCGGCATGCCGGCGGCACCCACGCGGACCTGCTCCGCTGAGTTTGCCCTGTGGTGCATCAATGTGCTGGAGGCCCAGCCTGAGGACATCTCGTTCTCCCACCTGCTGCGCTGGATTCGGGTGGAATTCGCCAAGGACAGGGCGGCAACGAACTTAGAACTGTTTCCTGTCCACGCTCGCCTAGCCTCATTGTATGACCTCCGAGAGAGCATAGGTGCAGCCTATGTCGAGCGCCTCTACTCGGTAACACATCCCTCGCTGCCAGCACACCAAGTTTGTGGTTGCTCTCACCTCGCTCTACCCCTGAGCGCAGGCATGTCAGCTTCCCACCACCGAGCCCGCCTTGGGCTTCTGCGTGTTGTGCTTGGACTGGGCACGAGGCGAGGGCGTCTGTGCCCCTTCGTGCGGCCACCTTATTTGTGGACGCTGCTGCCATGGACTTGCGGATCTCGCCCAACACCTTGCCGAGCAACGGCGCAGAGAAGGTGGTGGTCCACCTCGCCGCGGGTTCTCAGGCGAGTGCTTGTTCCGCTGTCCTATTTGCCTCGAGTGGGATGTCGCGCGCATCCACCACTACATTGCGGCCTGCAGGTAGGTGCTCCAGCCCTCCAGCATCTCCCTCTGCAGCTAACCCGTGCCCTCCTCGCCGGGCAGATGGCGCGATGACGGAGACAAGGCTGCCCTATTAGCCGGGTTCTTTGCTGAGATTACGCGCACATCGTACTCCGTCTTGCATCGGTACGCGGTACTCTCCTATTTTGTAACCCCTCCCCCAAGATCATCACCGCAGCGGCATGGCTTCCACACAGGGCTATCGATGAACAGGAAGTGGTGATGCCATCCGATGAACCGGCAGATGTCTGCGGCGTGCGTGTGGGCCAATGGCGCGGCCAAGCGGTGGCCATCAAGTCCTACGACCTGGTCGGCTGCCAACAGGCAGATTTTCAGCGGTGCGAAGTTGCTTGCCAAGACAGGCGCTCACCGTTCTACTCGCTCACAATGCGCACGCTAGAGAGATGACGGCGTTGGTGCTGGCCAGCGGATGCAAGCACATCCTACCGGTTCTGGGAGCCTGCCCTCTGTTCCAGGTATGCCAACCACGGTCCTGCATCCCTACATGCCGCGCTCACCGGTACAAACAGGTCGTTTGGCCTTTGCACACCAATACGCTGGAGCATGTGCTGTGGTCGACCAGTGCGCCGAGCCTCATCAACGCCCTGGGCCTCCTCAAGGATGTGGCTAAGGCCATTTGCTGTCTCCACGCGCTGGGCTTCCTTCACAAGAATGTCAACCCAGGTACCCATATCCCAGCTAGCGAGCGGTCAAGAGGCCTGGCTAAATGGGGCCCCGGGGCCTAAGGCGCCATTGTTATCCAGGAGAGGTCGCACGCAGGGCGTCCCAAGGCGCAGCTCTGGTGCACAGAGCGCATCGGAGGAGAAGACCAGTTGCGGATATATGCCGCCTCTTCCTACCGCGCGCCTGGTACTCACTCAACCCCCCCTCCCTCTTTTTTTTTGGCTCAGTTTCCTGGAGCTTACCCCAGTGCTGGTTTTTGTTCTTGCTGCTTTCAAAGAGTGCGTCGGCCCAGGAGGTGGGAATCCCACGCAGGCCTCTGACGTATACGGTCTGGGAAAGACGATCAAGGTACCTTGAGCGTATCTCTCTCTCTCTGTGTGGGTGGGTGGAGCGTGCCTAACGTAATAATAATAATAATAATACACTTGTACCCAACGTAGAAAACGCTTGTCAAGGTGCTGTATAACGCGCGCATGGCCCTGGATAATTGGGAGCAGATCGACCTACTGCCCGAAGCATGCACACATGACCTGGCCCAACTCGTTGACAGCTGCCTGAACGTCGATTCCGCCAAGGTAGCCCTGGGCTGTGATGTGGCGGCAGCAGTTTCGCTCACCCCTTTGCCTTCCAACATCAGCGCCCCAGCGTAGGTGATTGTGTGAAGGTGCTCAGCCACGCAATACGAAGCCAGCGCGACATGTGCAGGAGTGGCGGGTCAAAGGAACGCCTAGGCGTAGCCGAGATGTACGGCCTTGCCCCTGTTGACACGAAACAACCCTCATCCCGCTAAAAAACCCAAAAAAACCCAAAAAAAAAAAACAAAACAGGGACAACTTGCAGCCGATTGCGCATGACCTTCAATTGCCTCTACCAGCCACAATCGAGAAATACCTCCTTGCCGATCCAGATGTACACCACAACGAGTGTTGCACTCCGCCGCGGCGCAGCGCGCAATCCAGCTCACCATCCCTAACACATATCTCCCTTTCGTGAAGTGGCGTTCCCGTGTGGCCAACATCCAGCGCATGCTGACCAACAAAAGCGGTCCGTTTGCAGGCATAGCATATCTCTTCTGTCCGCTCCCTCCCCTCGGCAAGGAACAGCATGCTCACCCCCCATTTCCTCTCCCTCGCCGCGATCAGACATCGTGGGGGCCTTTCGGCTGGCCTTCGCGGAGCGCTACTCCTCAAGGCTGTCATGCCCCTCGACTGTGTTGGCGGCGGTGAGCGAGGTCAAGACACTGGCCACGGTCATGGTCAACCACTTGCTTCCTCTCGTTGCCGACAGCGACGACGGCAGTTCCTTCTTTGCTCTGAAGGTGCGTAGCTGCTTCTGCGCCCGTGTGCCCAGACATGCACAAACACATGTGGCTTCATGTGCAGGAGGCCGTGGCTGGCGAGGGGATTTATGCTAGTCTACATGATATGGTTTTTGAGCGCATAGAGTCCAACCACAAGCACAAGGACGAACTCATCAGCCAGAAGATGGCCTCTTGGCAGCACCTCACCTTGGCCGTAAGACGCCCACCCCCCTCACGCGCACACTTTCTTTCTTGATGACATCGCACTCGCGATAGGCCTTGGGGGCGCCAGTGGAGTGGTGTCTGCGGACGGCCCAGCCCTACAGCCGGCAGATTGAAGATCTCCAGCATCTGCCGAGACTCGCGTCTCCCTACCGCAAGGCCGCGGTACGTGTCCTCCTGCCTTAACAGAATTGGCGGCAGGTGGGTGACCCTGCGCTGTGGGGTGCGTGGGTGGCGGGACCAGTTGTTGCGCCAGGTGTTTGGAGATGCGATAGCTGAGGCCCAGCGGAGCCACCAGGGAAGGCACGTGCACTTCTCTCCCCTCCACTTATCACTTTCCCTCTCTCCTACGTGTGGCTGCTCACTTCCCCAAGTCCAACTTGGGATGGTAATCAGAAAGCCTCTGGCCACGGGCTACGACGACACAGTCGCTGTGATTCAGTACCTTATGCTCAAGGCGCAGATTCCACGCTTGTACTCCGAGTACTACTACATGGATGTGTTGCTTGATGAGGCAACTAATGAAGGTGTGCAAGTACCACCTTGGTTTTCGTGGCGTAGCTGGTGCTCACCTCCCCGAATGCTCCTTTCGCCTTCTGACATCTTGTTGCTATGTGCAGAGTTGGAGTTGCGGTCCCTCCTGGGTAAAATGGGCGGCTTTATTGAGATGGTGCTGGAAGACAGCCTGGAGGTACGCACACCCAGAGGAGTGTTGGGCAAGGGTCCCCAGCTTCACCAGAGTTCTGCATCCACACTGATGTCGGCGTGGGTTGGGAGAGTAGGTGCCAATTGGCTCGGTGAAAGATGCTCTCCTCGAAGCCACTGCACAAAGGGAAGCACCAAAGGACACGGCGCTGCTAGCTGACATCTTTGCCTTCATTGCACAGGTACAAATTCTCTTTGGGAAACTGATACCTTTCCCGCCCTGCTTTGAAAATTTGACATGTTTTCCTTCAATGTGGGGCTGTGGCAGGCATTGGAGCAGACGCCCCACAACCCCATGCTCCCCATCCCCATCCCAATCAAGGAGCGCATTGAACAAGCCGCGCTTGCTGAGTATTGGAATGAAAGCCACCCAAGTGAGGACGGGCCACAGTGGCTGGACCGGCTGCTCCTGCTGGCTGGTGTGCAGCTGCACAGGGAGCAGTTCTACTTGGCCACACGCTATTCGCCAGTGCTCTACCACGAACTGAAGTGGCTGCTGCATGAAATGCATGACCACCAGAAGGACACCCACCTGCACCAACTGAGTCTGCATGTTTCCCCACTGTGACTTTGATATAACTGAGATAACAGAGATGAAATTCAAGTTATTCAAACACTCTCAACTCTCAACTCTCTTGCATTGTTAAAACACCACCAGTACCTCCCAGGCATAGTGGGTGGGTTGGTGGGCTGTGAAAGCATTCTTTCATTTGGTTCTGCACTGTTACAGCAGAACACAGTGCCAATGGATGGTGGCCATTGGATGACCAGGACCACAAAATTATCATCTGGCTGGCCTCTGTAGGTTAGGGTTAGGGCTACAGCACGCCCTGGGTGATGTGTTACATGATAGCTAACTTATTGATATGGTCGAAGAACATTTATCAGGAATGGGGAATATTTTTGGAAAAATTGTTTGTAACATTCAGCCGAAATAGACCTATTTTAGGACAATAGGATAGTGACTCTACCCGCTCAAGTGGCATATAGAAAGCAGAGCATTTGGCAATC
>CDFN01042601.1:0-31077 GCA_000826445.1 Acanthamoeba quina | reverse complement strand
TGGTTGATTATGCAAGACTGTGCATGGACCCCCTCAATGCTACAAAAAGAGAGCAAGTTGCAGGCCAATGGTTCAACTGCTCAACCTCCTTGATGTAGCAGCCACTGCCTGGTGAGAACCCAGTGGTGAAGATCCACTCATCCTTACTGTGGTCCACCCCATGAGCACGGTCTGGGAGAGCTCTTTTTTGTGCTTGTGCCAGCCGAGATAGAAGTGCCTCTTCCGCTCCCTGAGCAGGACTTAGCACGGAAAGGTGAACAGCACCATGACGTACCGCGCCTGAACGGTCTCCACCCAGCGGTTTTCGTACTTGTCTGGGAGGATGAGGCCGAACCAGGCCAGCGCCACTCCCCGTCACGCACAACAAGAAGGCGAAGAGGTCAGGGCTCCATGACCATGCAGTTCTCCTCCTCCAAGTGCTCTCTAGATTGCTGCTTCATTCACTGCGGTCGTCACACTCATGAAGCAAGGGGAGTGAATCAAGATGGTATCTTGATTTATTCCACACTGGTGCTGTGGTGAAGCATCACTTGCCTCCCTTACCCTTTCCATCCCGTCTACCGCCTCGCCTCCTTCCGCCGCCGTTGGCGGTCCTTCCACCTCCGGCTTGCTTTGACGCCTTGCTCTTGGACTGCTTCCGCCCTTGCTCTCCCTCGTTGTCCTTGGCTTCGGCTTCGGCTTCGGTGTCAGCATCACCTGCGCTGACTTCTTCGCCGAGGGACTCCAGGCTGCTGAACCAGGTCTTGTGGGTGAAGTCGGCTGCCTCTCTCTTTTGGGACCGGGCAGGTTGGGGCTGAGTTGGGGGATCCACGAGCATGGCCTGGCAGTGGGCGATGCGGAAGGCGTCGTCATCGTCGGGGAGCTCGATGAGGTATTTGAGGATCTCCTTCGCGTTTGAACGCAGCCTCGCCCTGAGCTTCTTCTTCTGAGTGAGCAGCTGACGCTGGCGGAAGGTGGCGTAGTCAGAGAGAGAGTGTTTCCCTCTGCCCGGCTGAGGCTCGAGGGCGGACACGAGCTCGGGTAGCAGCGCGAAGCACCCCTCGAGTGGAGTAGTGGAGTCGTTGAGGAAGAGTGTACGAGCCATGGTCTGAATCGACTCCATACGTTTGATCACGTCCAGCACCACGGTTATGCGCAGCTTCGAAGCATGCACCAGATTCGCCTGGTGGCCGAGACAGTCGCGGAAGGTAGTAACACACACACACACACACACACACTCACTCACAAACTCACACACACTCACATACTCACACTCACTCACACTCGCATCATTGCGCAGATCCAGTTCTGGCTCCCGAGTACTTCGCAGTGGTCTACATCGGGAGCCGATTCTCTCGGGGCAGAGGCCAGGATGAAGCTGAGAAGGCCTCCCAAGAGGTTGACGCGGAGGTCTCGGATGGCTGGAGCCAGTGCACAGCCAAGAGGAAGTCATTCTTCCACAGCTTCCGCTGCGCGAGGTTCTCCTACACTGAGGGAGATGTGCTTCAATCCGATCCTTTCTACAGCCTCGATCCTTTCTCTGTTACCCACGTCGACTTGCTGAATCGTGCATTCGACTACCTCGTCCTCGCGCTCAAGGAAATCCTTCTCCAAGGGATTCATTGCCGTGGCAAGCTTGAGGACCGCAATCCGGCCTTCTTCCTGGCCGCTCTCTTCATCAGCGACAACGTGCACGGACAACTCCTCGAGCCTCATGTCGAACACAACCTCCATCTGGACCCCATCAGTAAGGAGGTGGTTCTCTGGAAGCGGTGCGACGTCGGCAGCATGACAATGCTGGAGCACTTCACGTACATCTCTCTCTCTCTCTCTTTCAACATCTTTACGCTTGGTGTGGAGATCCTAATGGTTTACTTACACCCTCCTACCTGTGTCTGTCGCGATCAGTAAGCACCTTGTCAAGGAGGGTCATGAGGATAACAAGATGAAGGTGTATGTGCGCCTGCTCAAGGAAAGCCCTTACGCGAACGATCCTCGCTACCTCCTCGAGTTCATCAATCCGTGGAGCTATTGGCGTCACGGAGCAGAATGGCTGTGCAGCGTAAGTCCCCATTGACCTTGGAGAGGCGGGGCGAGGACACACTCCTTCTTACCCCCTGTTTGCAGGAAGCAGATGCTCGATATCTTTCGTGAAAGAATCAAGGACTGCGTCTTCCTCAATCCTCTCACGAATACGAACACGACCTGCACTGCTCTCCTCCGCGGGACGCGCCGGAGATTTGGGGGGGGGAAGGCGGAGAGTGATGTTGCCCTCCCCGGTCTGTCCGATGCTCATCGTCCCCTAGGTCGGCGAAGAGCGCTTTGGGAGTAGTCCATCGCCACCCACTCCTCCATCCAGCGCTCTCTCCCCACTCCCTCGATGCTCAGCACGTCTTTCGCGCGTCATTCGCTTGCCGCGATCGTTGATGGCCTTGAGTGAGGTCCAGCTTCAATCGGGAGGTGGTGCTACCACTAATCTGGCAAAACCAGCATCATCAGCACGTGGGAGTGGGACACTGATTCAAGATTCTCAATTAATGATGCCGAGAGCGGCCGGTCTGCCGACCGGTCGAGCATGGTGGTGGCGCTGTGTGAGTTCCGAATGAAGAAACCGTGGAGTCAGCGGATCAGTGAGTCTTTGCTCCCCTCCTCCAGTCACGAGGGGCCCCACCCAAGAAAGCGAAAGCGAAACCGTCAGATGCAAACGGAAGGAGGGGTGAGGGAGACTGATTGCTCGTCCCCCTCGGGCTATGTTGGGTTTCATTTTTGCCTCCTGCGCGACTTCTTTATCCCTTGTAATTGTGGTGCTCTCTCAATAAAAGCTCGCCTAATGCGCAGGCTAAACAGGAGTGTATATCGCCAAATGGCTCCAATCATACAACGAAACACCTACAACAAGACTCTCCTCTCCTAGCACATGCTGCTCATGTCTCCTCCGCATATCACAGCTCGAACCCTCTAACCTGAAACCTGAGACAAGACCCTCGCGCGACTCCCTCTTTGACATGCTTGGTAGCCACTCGATCACCACTTAAAATATTCCAGAGGCCTTTCATGCATTGTCTTACCAAGGCCCTCCGAGAAGCCCGGCAGAGAGGAAGGAGGCCAAGGAAGCCGCGCAGGACTCTTCGGGGAAGGAGGCCGGACATGGATTTCCACGTTGGTCGGTATCACGGTGCCGACGTAGCATGAGCGCGGGCCCGACGGAGGCTTGGGGCAGTCATTCTGGGGAGCCGAGCACGACGCGTGGAGCAAGACCCGGGTACCGGGCACTGGGACTTGGATGCAGTTGAGGCTCATAGCTGTGTAGGTAGGTGAGAATGAAAAAGACTGCAAAGGAAGTTAAAAAAGGCCTATCTTAACTTATCTTTGACCGCTTTTTTAATCTTAACTTATCTTTGACCGCAGCCTCGTCGACAACAAAGTCGTGGCCGCGCCAACTAAATAGAGAACCCAGCCCCTTCCTTTTGCCTCATTGTCCTTCGATTTCGCCGTCTGCGTGCTCCATGGATTGGGTCCCGGACAGTCCAGAAGTCGACTTGACCGAGGTTTATGAATACTTTTCGGCCCCCCTAATACTCTTCGGAGTCCGAGGCACCTCGGCCACCACAGCACCTCTTCCTCGACCAGGGCCAGGAGGCGCCCCGAGCAGCTGTGGCCCAGGACCACCGCCGAAAGAAACAGCGAGAAACTGATCTGCATCGTCTCGCCAATTTGTTCGACCTGGTCAGCCTTCACAGACTTCGTTATCCGAGGCTACCTTGACAAGGTCGAAGGTTTCTTTGCGGGACAAGAGATAGCCACTGCCTGGCTGGAAGCGGATCCCAAGCCCTCGAAGGGGAACAACTCGCCTGCAAAGAAGCTGTACCGGTTTCTGGAACGCTTCTTCTGTTCCATCAATTGCGCGTGCCTCCTGCGAAAAACAAACACCGAGAGACCTACGAGCAAGCGGGTCTTTTGGTACGACTCCAAGCGCAACTTCGTACGCGAGGGCCGCGAAAATCTGCATCTCCTGCTCGACCTCAAACCCGAACCCGATGACCGAGTGGTCTGCTCGTGTCGCAAACCCCGTCGATCCGGTGAGGACGTCCCATTCCCGTTCAGGTGCGTTTTCCCTCCAGTGCTTTTCGTAGGTCGGTGGGCCTTCTCTAAATTCCAATGAATCTGCGTAGCCGACACTGGGTCGATGAAACGCGGTATGCACAAGTGGCCGAGCAAAATATCAACAAGAAGGCCTGGTGGGATCGGGCACAATCGGCTCTCATCAAGGTAACTAACCGCACCTATCCAATGTAAGGGTTAGTGCTCCCTCTTATAAGCGAGCACAAAAACCAGTTTTGGATACAGGTCCTCAAGGAGGACGGTGCGAATGCCCGAGAGCACTTTCTCGGCATCGTTCATCAACCGGAGCTGTCCGAAACGAGGTGGCACAAGTTGCTTGCCCTAAAAGGACACGAGAAGGATGCACTCGTAAACCTCGTGAGGCATCTGGGCAACGCCTTCCTGTACTGGGAGAACGACCCCGCAAACGCACGCGAGATATTCAAACTGGGAGGCAGATTGAGGCCAATCCTTGCCGTGGCTTCTTTCAATCCTACATCATCGGCCTACATGGGAGTCTACTCTGCGAATTATGGTCTTCAAAGGTGACCCCGGGCGCCATCGAGGAACTGAAGTCGGCCACCAACACGGCTCGACCGCTGGTTTAGGGCCGATCGCTGCAACGCGCTGGGTGCCGCACTTCGTGCTGCTGGTCGCTTGGACGATGCTCGACGGTGGCTCGAGCGAGCACTTTCTGCCCTTCCGCGCACTTTCTGCCCTTCTCAAGGCCCTGGGCTAGCAGTTCTCGAGGCCCATATCCGGAGCAATCTAGCACGCGCGCTTCTGTCCTACGAACTCAACCAGGCCATTGATCAGGTGAGCAAAGCTATGATCATCATCACGGAGCGTGTTCCCCCACGAGGAGTGCACTTTCGGGAGGAGACCATCTTCCACGTCTACACCACGTGGATCATCGTTGCTGGTACCAAGGGCTCTAACGAGACGTACCTCGAACGTCTCCGAGCAAGTGCGTTGAAGGGTGTCCACCATGTCTATGGACAGTACGAGCACCTGGTCAAAAAGTACCAGGGTATACTCATGTTTTTGAAAGAGGCTTCGCACTCGGAACAGCGTACTGCCGCTATGATTTACGCAGCGACGGTTATCCCTTAATAAAACTCGCTCTTTTTTTCTTGCATTGTCGTTGAACCCGAGCGTGATGGAATTGCCCTGACTCCACTGAAGGTGCCAGCGACAACCGTGAAAGAAGGGGTTGGGATCAGGATATGCGGCATTCTTGACTACGTTCAAAAAGTCTTGGGGGAAATGTACAATAGCATATGTATTGGGAATGAGTTTGCATTGATGTTGGCACTCCACCGAGATAGGGACCATGGCCAGAAGTTGAG
Source organism: Acanthamoeba quina (assembly GCA_000826445.1). NCBI lineage: Eukaryota > Discosea > Longamoebia > Acanthamoebidae > Acanthamoeba > Acanthamoeba quina. The sequence continues at coordinate 25,648 of CDFN01042601.1, read as the reverse complement.
CATCATGCCCACGTCGGTGTTGATGTTACCGACAGAGAAAAGGGAGGTATTCATTCTCCTTGTCATAAGTTCTCAAAGAGAGACATGGATGCCTACCGGAGCTTGCTCACACTCAAGAATGTTGAGCAGGCAGGCGCAAACATGGCGAAGCCCTCCCAACATAAGACAATAAGGGTTGTACATTCAGTGGGCTGCTCGGTAAGTTGTGCTTCTAGTTAGAGAGCCCGTTTGGCGCCAACAAGGACGTTGCTGCTGACCAGCAGCAACCTTTTTGTCCGAACTTTAAAAAAAAGAAGCTTATCACCAGGGTGGCCAGCAGCCCATGGGATGTAGCGCATTCTTGCTCCATGTCAAGTCCACGGCTCAGAGCCAGTTTTTCACCAGGCCGACGGTGGCACGGAGCTGCACTAGCCGTGCCTGCTTGTCGTCATTGCTGGCTGTTGACGGTGACCCCAGCAATCCGCCATGAAAACACTCAAAAGTGCACTCGCACTCGCAGGGTCGCACTCGCATTCGCACTCTCAGACGTCCCGGGCATCACTTTTAACCCCGACAATAAGGTTCGCATTCGCATTCGCGTTCGTGTTCGGATCACAGAAACGTATGATATTGTGTGCAGCCTGGAGATGAAGAAACAGCTGCGGAGGAGGCTATCCTTGTCACCAACTATGCCACCGCCCTCACACAGGTGGTGGCCAAGGCCGATGAGGAGATGCTTACCAACCAGATCAACACTCCGCTTGGTGGTGGCGCCTACGTCAACTCACGCACCAAGAGTGCGGACGGCATCCTTCAGAAGGTTTGCCTGGCCAAACTGGTTCATGATGCCCAAACTTGGCTTGATCTGTACACCAACCTCACAAAAATCAGCAAAATGTCAGATTCATGTGTACCTGAGTCCATTTTACCCTTACTGCCAATTTGAGGTCAAGCCAAGCAGAGAGAGTTGGTGCTCCCCCAATAAAAGCTCACCTAATGCGCAGGCTAAACAGGAGTGTATATTGTGTTGCAGAGACCAGCTCAGCCATGCCTCAGGATGTGGCCATATTGATTCAGTGGGGTTCCCTGTACTACTGGATTGTCTAATAGAAAACAATCCTGCTGTCACCACCAAATGTAGGAGTGTAGGGGAATTAGAACAGCTGGGTCTCAAGTAGATGGGCCTTGGGGAGGTCCTCACCCTTGTCATGTCAAAAGAAGTCCTTTATTTACCCCTTGATAAAGTATAATATCCTAGTAGGAAAATCCAAGGGTTTCCCTCAGGTGTGATATGGCCACATCCTGAGGCATGGCTGAGCTGGTCTCTGCCACACCCCTGCCCACTTGACACTCAAAAATATGCAAAGTTACAGCCTTTGTTTTACTTGCCTTTTCCCTTCCTGTACAGATCACTACTACCATGTTCACCAAAACACATATGTCATGTGTACATTTTTGAAAAAATCAAAAAGTCACTTTTTAACAAGCACTGTGTTAGCAAGTGTGGTGGCAAAGGTCAAGGTCCCTCCTTTTTCAAGGTGTCCAGGCAAGTTGCTCACTAAGTGTTCATGAAATAGGGTATGTATCTGTGAACTGTCTAGCAGCATGTACAGATTGTCAGGGCAGTGCCACCACATGTAAACAAAGCAGAAATTGCATTCACAGTCTATACTCCACACTTTGCATTCTTCTTGGCCAGCAGCTGTGTTTCAACTAAACATCATGCATATCTCATTGCAACCACATTCCTGGTGTTCTCTGCATGACACTCCTGAGGCAAGTGGTGCAATACTGAAAATTGGGTGTTGTCGTGCCAACGGGCATCATGTCCAGCATAAAACCACACCCACACCACCTGCCGCCAACATGCTTGGATAGATGTTAGCGCTAATCAGCTTGATTTGGGTCTGCAACACTTGTAGCCATGCTGCCGTTGTATGACTCACATGGGCGAGCACTGGGTCAACCCCGATGGTGTTTGGCGCACGCCTATGTCCTCAAGTGCAGCTCTATCTTCGCTCCTTGTTTAGTGTAGTGGGCTGCAACTGGCTTCGAGGTCTTCCCGAGCCTGCGGCCTCTGGTGTGGTGGCTGCACTCCGCCGGTCACCGCGACACGGGAGCCACTTTATTTTGGGAGCACAACAACGAAAGTTGTAGGCAAAGTCTATTTTGAATAATGTGCTCGGGCTGACCAATCATGCACGAAGGTGCGGCACAACCAACGTCCAATCGCTCGGGTTCGCAGTCAGCCGACAAGGCCGGCACCTCCGTCTGAAGACCTAGGCTCTGTATTCTTCACCTCATCGCCACCAAGCAAACAACTCCCTATAGCGCCGCTCCACTTAGCGTTGTAAGCTCCAATGAACCTCTCCACGTATCCCCGCGCTGCTGAGCTTGAAGCGTACGCTGCTCCTTGTCGTGCTTGTCTTCAGACCCAAGTGGCAATTAGCTGAGTGTTTTGAGTAATGTTCCTCCAGTGCGGCCCTTCGCTTGATTGGGCAAGCTCATGCTGTGGCACGAGTGCCCGTCCCAGCTCCTGCCGTGCATCTCTCTGGCGATAACAATCCCCCAGCAGCTCTACCAGGGCCGAGTACCACGAAGAAGGGCCAGAGGGAGCGTGTGGGCCCTGCCGGGGTGGTGGAAATCAAGCCGGGCACAGACATTGCCTTTGTGCGGGACTCTCGTGTCCCCGTCCGGATGTACTTTCATTCAATTCCCGTACTCATGTATCCTTACAAGCATGAAAACGGCGAAGGCATAACCTGGATAGGCGCGCTGTTTGAGGTAAGGCCGAAAGCACACAAAGCGAGAGACCGTCCCTTACACCGTTGCAACAGGGTTGGCTCGAGGACGAGGAGTTGTGCTGGCGTGCGCGTTGTGCCTGCCCATTGCACCAAGGCATCCAGGAGCTACGTGAAATCGCCCAGGTGCGGTCAGGTCTGTGGCGAGCTTGGCAGGCATTGCAAAAGTTCAAAGGCGCCGGCTGGATGGGTACGCGTTGTCCGCTCCTGCCCTCCAAACATGTTTCTGAAATGTACTGTCGTGCAGAGACTCTGCCCTTGCGGAGAAAGGACCTTTGCTGGGGACCTCCTCTCTTCTGCTTAGAGGGAGAGAGTGCTCCTGGCGAGCACTATAACACATTTTCTCAGACTTTGGAAGCTGTCATCCAGGCCACGGTCAATCAAGCACAGATATGGGAGCGAGCAGATCGATTGTTTGTTTTCCCTACCCATCTGCCGGCCGACCCAATTGCTTTGCGCTGGCTCAGCTCCGACAACGTGAGCGTGATCAGGCCCGATTCTGAGATGGTCATGCTGGGACCACACCGTGGTCCAACCCTCGAGCGAGTGCCCGCACTGCTTCTCCACCCTTCGGCCCTGCCAGCAAAGCTCATTCTGGATCCACCGCTGGAGCGCCTGGTGATTGCAGCCTTCTCCCACTTCAATCGTGATCAGATGCACCACCGAGTCCAAGACCATTCTCGCGTTCTCCTTGCGCATGAGCTCAACACACTCAACAGAGCGATCACAATCTTTGACCCTGCATTCTGGGTTGCTGACAGAGACCTCCACTATTCGCGGTACCTTTTTGACATCATCATTTAGCTTTGGAGAATTGTGGCTCAGGTTCTTCTCAGGTCCCTCTTGGAAAGCAGTCCGTGGGACGAATGTGGCCTGCCCTTCATGGTGGTGAGCTCCCTGTTTGACTGGTTCCTGCAACGCGCATTTAAAGAACTCGCCCCACAGCCTACAAGTCACGACGGCCACTGCACAGGTTTCACCGCCTCTGTGCTCACCTCTCTGGCTAATGTTGGCCTCTCCGAGGAGCTCGTTCAGACCATCGAAGCATTGTTGCTGGGCAACTTAGGTCTGAGGACTGCAGATGTGCATGGCTTCCTACAATTCCGAGAGCTTTACCGCCTGCACCATGCCTTCCCGCTGCTGCTCGAACTCTTCCTCGCTTGTGTGGAGGTCCTTGCACCAAAGCTTGCCACTCCTCAGCCTGAAGAACACTACTTCCCAGTCCCAGAGACTGTAGCATTGGGCTATGTGGACAACAGTGAGCCTCCTCCGAATGCCACAGTGGTACCATCACTCTTGTGCTTTTGGTTTTTTGGTTTTTTTTTTGGTTTTTTTTGGTTTTAATATGATTTATCTGTCAGATTGAGTTGCGAGATCCTGCTTGGGTCGAGCTACGCTCTGCACAAGGGGTAAGCCTTTGTAAAGGGGATGACGGAGAATGGAATCTGCAGCTCAGACCTGGACAACAAGACCGAGCAAAACTAGATGCATCTGTCGCAGAGGCCCTCCGCAGGCATGAACTCGGCGAGCTAGTTGACTATGCAAATCGCATGTGCCAGAGTACACTCCTGCCACTTTCTCATGATCTTCGATGGAGTGAAGCTCATATACACATATGAGGAAATGCTGTAGATGAGAGCTCAGAGCGTACGACACTGCGTGATGAATTCCGAGGCCTCAAAGTAGCAGCCACATGCGTTCAACAGCAGCACTACTATGAAGCATTTCGCTTTCTTGTTAGCAGGTGCGGACCCGTCTTCTCCATCTTGCGCTTTTGGTCCTGACGGCCGCCTTCGGGTTGAGGGCGACTAGGCTGGAGTTTCTACTGGGCCACTTCTACCTGTGCCGCAAGGGGATATTGCTCGACCCCGCTGTGCCAAAGACAAAGCAAGAGGACGGGCCCATCCACTTTCGTCAGGTTCCTGCCAGTAGCATCTTAGACAGGCTTCTGGACTCTGATCCTGCGTTAGAAGACTTAAAGAAGGTGCGCTCTCCTCTTCTCTCCTCTTGCCACACTTTAGCTCCACATGACATTCTCCATGTTGCTTGTTCTGGTGGTAGGACTATCTGGCCAATAATCTTCGTATCATCTTCATCAACCACGGGGTAGGTGTTGTGACTTGCTGTTGGACCAACCAGTATCTTTGTACTCACGCCTTCCAGTCCGAAGCTTGCGCCCGCAACAAGCTCGTCCATGGCAAGGTGCCGCAGGACCAACAACGGATCAGGGATTCGTGCTTTCACGCCCTGCTCTGCTACTACCACCTCCTGCGGGTCTGTGCGAGAAATGAGAATTTGCAAGACGATCGCCTCATCCAATCGAGCTTCCATCACTTCTTCAGTAGTCCAGCCAGCACGGGAATCCTTCGAGCACTCGTGCAACTTTCACAACTCGCGCTGCACGCCACAATACCATGGCAGCTCAACCCGTTCACAGTCGAGGCTCGAGTTCCAACGGTCATCCCTCCTTCGTACTACGAGGACGAGGACCGTCTGTGCGCGATCCTCCGTCAGCTGCTCAGCATGTTGCCGCACCTGAGCGTTGCCGGTACGCCATCTTCTCTATGCAGCGATCACTCGTCTGGCCCTTATCCCTCTCTCGTTCCAGACACCGATCAAGATGTCAGGGCTAGGAGGGAGAAGGATGAATCCTACAGGGAAGCTCTGCAATTCGCGATTAAAACACAGAAGGCTACAATCGCCGCCACCAAGGAAGAAGTGAGAAAAGGCGCGGAGGAGCAAGGCACACACGTTAACCAACATCCTCGGGTCAAGGAAATGGTCTCCGTTCTCAACGTCCTCAACGATTGGCTATTCACTTACCACAGAGATATAGAGGTGACTCCACCAGATTGCCGATTTTGCAATGGCCTCACAATAGCTGACAAAGTTTCTTACAGCCACGCTTCCTCTCTGCTCTGTCGCCCTTGGCTGTGTGCCAGAAGGTGGACCCGAATACCATCTATCTTTGGTTGGACGTGTTGGCATTCTTCAAGCAGAGCCAAGACCGTTCCGTATCCGCTATCCTAAGGCATCTTATGCCCGACGCAGCGGTGGCCGCGCAGTCGCTCAAGGTCGAGGCGAGCAAACTGAGGATAATGACTGACGCAGAGTACAAGGAAGGTCTGCGCCACCAGGAAGGGAAGAAGCTCGGAGAGGCGACCAAGCAACAAGCACACAAGGTGATCGCGAAGCTGGAAGCACTGGTAGATACCCTCTACCCTCGGGAAACGGCCACAGACAATGCGAAGGCCTCTACCCAAAATCCTGCTCAGGTACTTGTTTCACCTTATGGTCAAGGATTCCCAAGCCAATCTTTTAATTGAGCACGTGCAAGCAGAAGAGGAGGAACAGGAGAAAGAAGAACACAAAGAAAGCAGAGGAAGAGGAGCTCAGTGATTCCCAGGCCGCCAAGAGTCTCGGCAAGGAGACAGATGAAGACGAGGACGAGCAGCCAGCGGGCGCACCCTCACCGGTAGCAACACTCGACAGCAGCTCCAGAAGCTCCAAGGGCAAGGAGAAGCTGGAGCTGGTCAGCACAACCGTCGCATTAATGCAACCACCTGCGACCACGTACTCTTGGTCATCGTCTTCGTCAAGCAGCAGCAGGACATCAAGCATGAAGCATGCTCAGAGTGACGACGAGGACCAGCAGTTGCAGGCAGCCATGTCTGCTTCTGTGGTATCCATTGCCTCGAATCCATTCCATTCATTTCTGTCTTCTTGCCTGTGTGGTATGGATGCTGATTGACTGCACATTCTCTTCCCCTGTTCATCTCTAGGATTCCCGCCAGGCCGAGATAATCAGAGTACCCTCCTCACTGGTCTTTCATGATAAAGGCAATGGGGCGCGAGTTATCGCACTAAGCTTGCGTGGTTACCTCATGCACACCAGGAATATGAGCGAGGCCTGGAAAAGAAGAAAACCTGCGGTGATCCTCCCAGCACTGAAGATGATTACGGTGAGGAAGAGGAAGAGGAGGAGGAGGAAGAGGAGGAGGAAGAGGAGGAGGAAGAGCAAGAGGTTTAGGGGTCTCAGTGGTGCAACCAAAAAAAGGTTGCACCACTTCATGGCAAGTGGGCAACAGGCCACACTCACATGTTGCCCCGTCCTCCAACAGCCAGTTGCAGTGCTCGCCCTTTGTGGGCGGCCAGTACTACGCGCAACTGGCCAGTCGCACAGCTGCTCAAGCGGCCGAATAAATTGTGTCTATGAGGGTAACTATAGGGCACAGGAAGGGAAGATAACCATGGGACACAGAAAGGGAAGCCGCCTTAAGGTGTGAGATGAGGTCATGCACTGGTCCAGACGTCATGGGTTGAAGATTGCATGGCCTCAGCCAGAGTGTAAAAGATGAGTGTGGTGTAGATTAGTGCCTCTACCCACACCCACAGTGAATGGGGCATTTGAGCTCAAAGCATGAGGCTTGTTTGAACTGCTTGCTGACTTTCTGAAGGATTGGGAAGTGTTTACTTGCTGTGTTGATCAACATATGAAGCTGACACTGGTCAGACATGCGGCTGTAGATCACATGAATTTCAATCATTGCATTGCTAAACTTGCCCAGCTGCTTGCAGCTTGGTGGCAGCTTGATGGATATAAGTGTGGATTGAATTGGTGGGGCTCATCTTCAGTGTGCAGCTGCTTGAAGAGGAGAAACACGTGTAGCAATGGGACTGTGGATGGTACTGCTTGTAGAGAGCATGGTAGACCTTTCTTGGGTTTGTCTTGTGCCCAACAAAGGGCAGTATTGTAGTTGGATGTAGTCCAGATGGGCTGACACTGCCAGGCCTGGTGCCAGTGGTGTTCTCATGGTCTTTTACAAACTCAACCATATCAACCTTGGGCCGTGCATAGGTCCGTTGTCTCACCCTGCTGCCGGGGCGCCATCGACGACCCGGAGACTGCGCTATCGTTGACGCGCAGGCCGCGGGCCAATCGGAGAACCTGCCAGGTGGGGAGGCGCGCCAGGCCGCCATCGTAGTCGCAGCTCACTCTTATCAGCGCTTGCCGCACACGGGCAGCCCCCCCATCCAACGTTGGGGTTGGTTGGTTGGATAAAAGAAGTGGGTATTGCGCACCGGTCCGTCCAGGAAGCTGAACACGTGACGCGAGAGGCAGGCCTACAGCGTATAAGGCGCGTTGTTCTCGAACGCCTCGAGCAGCTTTGCTGCAGCCCGGCCTTCGTTGGAGGGCGCAAAACCCCCATCCACTTGAGTAAAAGCTCAGACACGAGACAACATGTTGAATGTAGAGCGAAAGCAAAGCACGAACCTGATAGCACTGAGCAAAGTATCGGTCGACGAGGGTCTCGGCCTTAGCCATCTGGTCCATGAGCTCCTCAGGTCCCTGCGCACCACAACCATCATGTCAGAGTCACGGCAAAACCCACAAAATGTTTGCTCGTGCGAACCTGGCACAGCGGGGCGTCGTGGCCATCCTTCTGTCGTCGTCAAACCCAAATGTTTGCCGTGACTCTTGCCGTGACTCTCCTAATCTGCTGTGGTACACATAAGGATCCACCATCGCAATAGCACGTAGCATATGCGTGTAGGTATGGAAGGCGTGTGGATGAGTGCTGACGTTTCTGTTACACAATGCAATTACCCTACGCGTTCCGCCGGAACACAGCGTAGCGCAAGGGAGAGGAAATCGGGTACCACACCAACGCCCAGTTCTTTATATATGTGGTGGTTTGCTCATAAAAGCCCTAATTTGAGCATTTTTGGACTTGTTTACTATTTCTTTTTTCCCACTGGTAGCGCCATCTTTTACAACCTGAAAAAATAAGTGGTGGTAGCCGACCATATGATTGATCCACATTTACCACCGGCCGGTGAGCCATCCAATCTACAACACCACAATCAATTAATCTTGTCCCATTCCTCAAACCAAAACCCGCGAATTTCTTCTAAGTTACTCATCATTTCATCCCAAAACGGTCCATCCGCCGGCAAATACTCATAGGTGGCACCATCTACATCATTATCATTATATCTGATTTTCCACTTGACTGTGACAACTGCGCCCTTTGGATAAAGAATGCAATCATATCTATTTGCTAGAGATTCAGCCATATATTCCTGCAATTCGGACCAGACTGGGACCATTTTTCGCTGTGTGGTCCAGAATCCATTTCAAGTATCTTGAGTCCACACTTGTCATCACACTATACTATGTTTATACCAAACATAAATTAATCTGTTTATTTTTTCTTATTATATTGACCTGTGGACACTTCCTTGTATGATGGAATCAAGCCCATCATTTCAGCTTGATATCTAAATTCCTCTATCAGGTCATCATTTCGAAACACCATCAGGTATTGATTAATCACTGACAATTCGAAAAACTTGTCAATAAATGCTGTCATATCTTTGCCATCAAATGTCTCTAACAGTGGTAGGTATGTAGTCACGAACTCATTTGTAGGTAGGTGAAATGGAAACAATGCATCTTCGATTAGTTCAACTCGGCCCATGTTATTTTGTTCATGTTGTTGTGTATGTCTCTCCAGCACAACACAATACAATTCACATCTACTCCTACTTCGGACTGGACCTGGACTATTCCCTCAACGGAGGGAGAACGTGGACCAAGCTGCTTCCCATTCCTCCGGTTCCTGCCGCCAACCCTCTATCCTGGGAATATCGGCGGATGCCCCTGCCAGATGCAATGAAGACCACCGGGGTGAAGATGTCTATCTCTCAGAGATGCAAATTCTTGTTGGGACAATGACGAGGGTCATGAAGACTGTTGAGAGTACCGCTCTTGCCGAGCAGGATCAACCAACGGATTGCCTCTGCAACCAGCGACCCGCACACGCGCGTGTCATGCGCAACGCGCTATGCGATCGGTCATGAACGGATGGTGAGGGACGTACCAGGTCAAGGTTGGTATGGCCGCACACATGAAGTCCTCCACGCCCCAGGTCCTGCTGTGACGGCAGCCGGCACAGTCTAGCACCCTCAACCACCTGTCAACAACGTCAATGAGCAGGTACAGCTAGTGCAGCTTCATGTGTCATCAGCCAGGTGTACAGCCTAGCCCAAAGTCGTTGAGTTGCCGTGGAGAAGGAATAAACAACATCCCGGGGGTGCGGGCCCACCTGAGCCCTCCTCTTCATTGTTTCTTCTTTTGCTTTATTGCTTGACTGGCAACCTGCCCGCACCAGCATAAACTGACGCCCGGCCGCTGTTGATGATCTGTGCCGTGAGGGAGTGGCAGAAGCGGGTCTTGTTCCGCCATGGGGCTGTCTCAACTTCGCAGTCCGCTGGGCCTGCCAGGAGTGGACTGTGGCCGTGGTGCTTGGGCGAGGTAGCGCGTAGGAATGCAGTGGGCGCTGCACGTTCCGCTCAGAGCGACGAGAAGCAGAGCTTGCTGACCGAGCGGCGGTGTTCACGGCGCTGTAGCAGGTCAATGAGGTCAATCCAAGTATTGCCGTTTGGATCGTCGCTCGAGCTGCGGTTGCGTATGGTGTGTGCCACCCTTCACACACAACATCACCAGTCGGTGCGGTCGCCAGCCCTGCCCTTCCATCGCACCCAATTATCTGGCCGATAGCTGGTATTCTAGAAGCTGGTGCAGTAGGCCGGCAGTACGGGCCTCCAGGCTTCGAGGAAACCACGGATGGCCACCTGGAACATCTCTTGGTTTGGTGTGCACCACCATCTGAAGGCCCTCGCAGAGCACCGACAGCGTCTGATGTTCCTCCGCCAGGTCTAGGCCTCGAGCGCGACACACATTGGCTTACTCGAAGTGGAATCCATCGCCGTAGCACGGAATGCCAAAGGTCTTTGATGAGTGCAGGGTCGTAGTGTGAGCTTCGGTATGGTGGTGTAGGTCTGTGCCGGGTTTAAGTTGTGCAGCGTGGTTGGTTGCAAGTCACGCTCCGGACCTTCTTGACCTCGCAGCTACAGTCGCTGCCGGTGGTCGGTCACTGGGCAGCCAGGATCGCGACCATTGTCTCCGCCCTGATATTTACGGTCTTGAAAACCCTCCCTCAACGGGTTCTTGAAGACGGTCTGCACTTCCCCGAAAATGTGGGCTTGCGCCCATGCCAGCGCGCTCGTTGCCTGGCAGGCAAATGAGGACAAGGGTCTTCTTGCCCAGACGTACGCCTATGGGCGAAAGATGGCAGGCTTCTTCCTGGAGGTCCTGCGCCAGTGCCTCGAACGTGCCATTGCAGCCTACGGGCTGGAAATGACCGAGGAGGAGATAGTCGAGGTGAAGAACTTGCTGGATAAGTGATTGGACTTTGTACTCCTTGCCTGGAAGCCAATATAATTGCAACTTAACCACACACGCGCACCGCAACACGCACACGCACATGCGCCGCTGCACCACGCACACGCACACGCACACGCACACGCACACGCACCCGCACCACGGCCTACACTTCCTTGTCAAGGATCTCAAGCGAAGCAACATCACCCTACCGCAGATTACACACATGGTACGTATCAGAGCGTATCACCAGGGTGGCCTGCAGCCCATATGATGTACCGCATTCTTGCTCCATGTCAAGTCCACGGCTCGGCGCCAGTTTTGCACCTGGCCGTGATGGCTCGGAGCTGCACCAGCCGTGCCTGCTCGTCGTCATTGCTGGCAGTCGACCAGTCATGCCAAGGAAATCCTGAGGAGAGTGAACATTAGCGGTATCTACCAAAATAGAGAGAGCGCTGGATGGAGGAGTGGGTGACACGATAGGCTCTAATGCATGCGCATTCGTTTTCGCAGGTCGCAGGTCGCATTCGTTTTCGCAGGTCGCAGGTCGCAGGTCGCACTCGTTTTCGCAGGTCGCAGGTCGCAGGTCGCAGGTCGCATTCGTTTTCGCAGGTCGCAGGTCGCACTCGTTTTCGCAGGTCGCATTAGTGGGCCACCAGACATGGCGAAGACTAACTCCATCGCTTCGTAGCCCAAGCCATGATGAGCTGGGTGGGAGCTTCTCGGCGCTTGGGGTTTGCCGACGGCGACGAGCTGCAGAACTGTAGCTGTTCGGCGATAGCCAGAGAACAACGCAGTTTGTTGCGATTGGCTCGGCTAGAGCCGGAGGGCACGCGGTTAGCGAGCTGTTAAATGCGGAGGCAGGAGCAGCATGTGCTAGGAGAGGAGAGTCTTGTTGTAGGTGATTCGTTGTATGATTGGAGCCATTTGGCGATATACACTCCTGTTTCGCCTGCGCATTAGGCGAGCTTTTATTGGGAGAGCACCACAAGTCAACAGAAAATCTGTACATTGCTCCACCCGCGGGCAAGCGGTGTTGTGGCATCTTAGGCCCATGTGCACGGCAGTTCGGCCCTTGTCTTGGCGCGTGTTCGTGCTGTGGTGCAGCCCCGTTGGTGTTCTATGGGGCCTAATAATTCAATAGGTGGCCTCTCATTTCCGCGCGCCCTTGCAGCTCAGCTCACGGTGGCGCGATCGCCTCGGGTCTGACAAGGCACGGATGTGGGGAGGGCTGGTCCGAGGCCGTGCTGGCCCGCCGTCGCCCTGCAGCAGGCCCTGGGGCGTGGAGGACTTTATGTGTGTGGCCACACCAACCTCGACCCGGTACGTCCCTCTACATCCCGTCAGGACTGAACGCGCTGCGCGTTGCAGGTGGCGGGCGGACAGGTTGCCTGTGTGGTACGGATAAGCACAACGCTGCAATGCCGCTCTCCGACGCCAAGGTACACCAGCTTTCAACACGGTCGTGGTGTCTCTATCCTGAACCTGTTGCTGTGACAAACGTGTGTTTTTAAAACAAAGATGAATTGATTTTGTACAAAATGTTTGTAGACCCGCAACTGTACGGGAATGTACACGATTGCTCCACAAATCGTGCAATTGCAACCGACGACGGCAACCGCGGAGCCAAAGTCGATAGTGTTTCTGTTTTTTTTTGTGCAGCTGCATCAATGGACGCACCTTCCCCGGTTAGCACATTATCTAGGTACGACCAACGGTGCGGTGATGCTAATGGACTGCCATGGAGCATCTTGTAATAATGATCAATCGTTCGTTCGTTCGTTCGTTCGTTCGTTCGTTCGTTCGTTAATTCATTTCCCAAATCCATCTCCGTTTCATTTCGAGATTAGTCCCAAACGCGAACGTCCAGAGTCGCAGGAGGTAGTGGAAAACCCCTCGACAAGGATCGGATTGATGGAGGAGTGCGAGCAGTTGATTGCGCGCTACCAGAAGCATTCGATCCAGGCATCTCTCTGGTGCCAAGCCGGCCGAGATCTCCGCGCAGGGCGATAAGATCGCGCAGTCGAAGGAACAGTACAGGGAAGAGGCAAGCCCTCTTCTGGTCATCTCCTTGTGCGGGAGGGTGGGCTCGGGCAAGTCGTGTATGATCAACCACCTGCTGCGTGGATTTCCTTCGCTGCCGCCTCAGCACGAAGACGAGCGAATCCACCCTTCGCCTCTACCATCGGGGCCTCACTGTGGTGAAGGTCTCACGGCGCTCCCCATCTGCGTGCGCCACCACGACGAACCGGCCCCCCTCCTGCGCGTTAAGTTCTGCAGCCCGACCGAGTACCAGAATCGCTGCGCGAGCAAGAGGCCGCCACAGCAGCCCCGAGTGGACATCCTGGCCAAGCTGGGCGAGGGTACAGGCGCCCTCGTCGAGCACTCTGAGAACTACCTGGCCCATCTGCCGGCGACCTCGGGCGTTGACGATGCTACGGCAGTGCTCCAGCAGGTGAGTTGCCTCTTCTCCGTTCCTTCTTCTGTCATGCAAGCCACGCTGCTCGCCACTGCTACTCGTTTCTCATGGTCTCCTTTGTTCCTAATTACAGATCGCGGACCGCATCTTGCAGTTGCAGAGTGAGCCGGACCTGCTGCTGTACGGTAGCTGCTTCGAGCTCGCGCACTCGTTCCCACTGCTGAAGGAGCTCAACATTGAGCTTCGTGATCTCCCTGGCACTGAGGACGAGAAGGACGTTGAGATGAAGCAGCTGGTGACCCAGCCATTGCTTTCCTCGAGCGACATGATCATTCAGTTCTTCAGCAACGATCGCTTTTGCGTCAGCAAGGAGGTGATCAGAAGCCTCTACGAACGTGGCGCCTTCTCCTCTGCCGAAGTGCATCAGAAGCCTCCCAAGCTGATCTTCATCACCAACACTCGTAAGATGGGCAACCTAGAGAAGAGTATGCTGGTCAAAGCCACGCGCCGTGGTGGTCACCGCGCCACCCTCTGCAACACGATCGCTGAGGTGTTCAACGTCACCCTCCCTCCGCGTGGAAGGGCCGCCAAGAGGCCGAGGAGGAGCATTGAAGGTGAAGGGGATCCAACGGGGGCCAACAAAAACGAGAAAGAGGAGACGAAGACGGAGGCCGCAGAGGAGGAGCCAGAGATACCGCTGCTAGGCAAAGCCAAGCTGGTCGACCAGCTCGTGAAAAAAAAAGAAGCCTGCTATGCGTTGTTCGACGTGTTCGCGCTGCCCGATGGCTATGACCTCAGAGGGGAGGTTTTGTCCTGGGTGGCGGACAAGCGCAATGTCCGCAAGAAGCTCTACCGCGACGAGATGACCAGAGCGGCGATCACGGCGACTACTCACATCAAGTGGCTTACCCCCATCGGTCCTAATAAGCGCCCAATCATCACTGGTCCTTGGATGCAGACGCTGCGTGAGAAGCTCACCGGCGCCCAGTCCAAGTACAAGGACAAGCGGACGAGCGTGCTCAAGCGCTTTGACTGGGGCTGGTTCTCGGCCTTTCGTTCGGAATTCTCCACAACCGATGAGCCCACCACACCAGAGTCTGTCAAGCAGCTCGTCAAGGAAGTGTGGCTCCGTCACTACGAGGGCCTGATGAACGAGTGGCTTGAGATTGAGCGCCAGGCTGCACACGATCTTGTCTACAGCATGAAGGGCAACAAGAAGAACATCTCTGAACTCGACAAGCTCCAGTACAGCGTGGTCGCCGACCTTGCCAAAGACGAGAGATGGCTCAACCAGGAGACTGTAAGAGCACGATGGGAAGAATTCAGCTTGTTGGTGACCAACTGGAGTATCCAAGGCGACCAGCTGAGCCCATCCTTGTCCCTACCCTCCAGGCCCACAGCGACTTTGACAACACCTACACACCTGTCCTCTGGCTCAAGTATCAGAATACCTCATCTCCTTGGTCATTGTGATTCCCATGTCACATGAGCTACACACCATGCTGCAGCTGTTGTGCATCTGCATGTGTGTTGGTGTATATTGCATGTGCGTGTCTCTATGTGTGTGTTGGTGGTTCAAAAGACATGCTCCTCTTAGGGAACTGGATCCTCAGAGGCTTGTTCCTCTCAGCAAGTGCAAGTGAAATTAAGAGACACAATCTATGGATTGCAATCATTGAATAACAATTTATTCTGCCACCTTCAAATTGAAGAAAACATCAACCCTCTCTTGAGAGCAAGTTGGTGAGGAGAAGAGCATCATCATTGGATGGGGCAGGTAGGATGAACCCACTGCTGTCCACAAGGAGATGAATGACAGGCTGCTTTTCCTTCTCAAGATCCCATGTGGCCATGTAGAAGTAGCTGTCTGACTCAATCCCCTTGACATTGGTGAAGGCTGGTGGTAACTCACCTCAGCTGTGCCAGAGAAGAATGGATTGAAGAGCTCCATTGCTTGATAAGATGACTGGCTTATTGAGGTACTGAGTGAGGAGTGTGAGGGTGTGGCAGATGGGCTTCCAGTCTCAAGGTGCCACAGTCCAGTCTTGCACCCACTTGGGAGTGTGCTTGTGACAAGAGAGCCATGGTCACCATGATACATTTCAGGTTTCACACTTGCACTTGCTCAAGCAAGACTGGGCTACTTGTTCCCCACATGCTGGTTATTTGCCATTTACCAAGACGCAGCCAAAAGCAAGCACAGGGTACCCCCCATGCCATGGACAACCCACATGCTGCCAGACAACCCAGAGAGCACGCAGCACAAGCTCTCCTCAAGCATCTCCTAAACTTTCCCTTCATTGATGACATTTCAGACCAGAATTCCACCACAGAGTCCAGTCTGACCATGATGCTGAAAGGGATCTTTGGTGGAACACCAGTCATCCAGAAAGGCGGAGCTGGTGATTTCAAGTCTCTTCACCTTGAGCTACTGTTCAGCTCATACTCCAAGAGCATGATCTTGATGTTGCTGGGTGCATCTGCCATCATCTCCACAGTGACGGGCTTTGTTGAACAAATTCTGCCTGGAGATGGTGCCGGATGATTGGATGCCTCTGATCGAGATGGCATTCACTGTGCTGAACCTGGCACTGGGTGGAGCTGCCCTTGCAGCCACTATGACTGGGATCTCCACCAGAGGACCAGTAGCCCTCGCCTTGGCGGGCGCCTCAGTGGCGATCTGCTATTTTGGCCATATGTTCAGAGGCTTACTTGGAGCACGCGCGGCGTCAGGCATCAAGGTGGCGTGGGCATGGGTCAATCAGTACCAAGTGGGCGAGGTCCCAGTAGTGGTTCCCAACAGCCACACGGTTTTCCCTCTGCAGCCCCGTACATTGTTGCTCCCCTTCTAATAGCTCAACAGTCTCAGCACACACTGTGTGCCCTTTATCTAACACCTCACCATCTCCACCACCAGCTCCTGCGGTGGTAGGCGACTTCAAGCCTGCTGACCCCAAGTCGGAGGCTCACATCCACAGTGGTGGAGCCCTGCACATGGGGGCTTGCCTTGGGTGTTTCTCCAACGTGGCCACCGTGGTCTTCCTCACCAGGTCCACAGCAACCAACACCTGTTCGCACGTGTGCTATTGTGAAGAGTGCTGGCTCAACAGGGGCTTCTGCCGCCTGCTTACGTGCCCAATGGACAGAGAAGTGATCTGAGATGCGTTTGTGTTCAATGTATGACACCAACCTCATGTTTATTTTATTTTATTTTATTTTTTTCCCCTACTTCTTTGCTACTCATGGAACAGGAAGCTCCTCTAACCTCTTTCCCTCCTGGTATGCCAGAACCACACCACCATTGCAGATTGCAACAAGTGCCTCAACATGGGCGTGTGCAAAAGATGCCAGCTGGCAACTTGCAACACCATCTTGTGGACCTTGAACACCACCACAGGACATTACAATGGCCAAGTGCACTACTGCTCAAGATGCACCAATCACATCAACCTCTCCCACCAACAGTGCTGGACCATCATTCGCCCCAGGGGCCAATTCCACTGATTCCTACAAAAGGAAAGGACACAGACACATAACTACTGCCATGTTCCTTGCCAACCACACAATGTCTGCTGTTCTGTCTTTGGTTAGGGGTTGGTCCCTCTCTGTGGGTGATGCCTTGGCTTCCACTCATCTCTTCAGCCTCTGTTTCAGGGTTGCAGAGGAACACTTGACTGTGCTTGAGTCTGTCAAATATCCATTGCTCTACACTGGCACACTTGCTCTGGGCGATGTAGACTGGGCTGGCCAGGTGGAGGAGGGCTTTGTAATACTGCCATGTGGTGGCCAGCATGTTGCTGGTCATGTGCTGAATGGTGCGCTCCAACCTGCCACGCCCCTTGCGGCAGAAGGAGGGTCCCCACTTGGCAGGGTTGGCCTCCTTGACAAGAGCCCAAAACTGGGCAGGGTCAAGTGGTGGGGAGGCATTGGCAAATAGTGCATGCACTTGGGGGCATTCAAGTATGGCACATTTGAAAAAGAGCCAGTAGCTCACAGGCAGGGGGACAGGCACTGTGGCGCCCTCGCGTGCTTGCTTCAGCTTGGCTGCCTCCTCCATGTTGTTGTTGTCTTGCTGTACTGCCGGGGGGAGAGGAAAAGAATTTCCCCTCGCAGACAAGACACATGTTGCGCCAGTACCACACACTCATTGCCATCTTTATCCTTGGCCTTCAGTTCAAGGATGCCCAAGCCAATCAGTGGGTATCCATGGAATGCCCCACCAATCATCTCTGTCCTGGCCACTGCAAGTGCTTCGCCGTTGCCGACTGCCCTGAAGACAAGATTGAAGCTGACCCTGACTGGGAATACAACATGGAGCGTGGGTGCTGGGTCCAGTTAGATAGGGATATCATCACCCACAATGACCTCTTCCCAGGCTTCATTTGCAGCAAGCACAGGCCCTACTGCATTGTCAGTAAGTTCTACAAAGAGAATGTTGGTAGGTTTGAACAGAAGAAGAAGACAGTCAGTTGGACAGTGGAACTGCTCTCAATGGCCTTGTTTTCAGTGGGAATAGCAGCCCTAACTATCACCCTCTCTTGTTGTCTTAATTAAAAAATGATTCCATACTCCTAACTTCTGGTATAAGGCAGGCAAAGTGAACAGCTCACAAACAAACATTTTGGTCATAGCCCTTACTTTTTCATGGATCACAATGTCATCCTAGCCAGGGGGTTCGTCTATCAGGGACCGTTGACGCGCGAACAGATTCGCCACGCCCTTTGCGATCATGCCCTGGAATGTCACTACGTGGACGAATGGGGCGAAGAAGAGGGCTGGATGTTAACCGAGGTACCAGATGTTGTGACAAAGTGGAATGATGGTGATGGAAGGGCTGTCATTATTTGGAATACAAACATGATCATGCGCATGTACAACACGCGCAATAACGATCCGGGCGCCTGTTTCATCACAGCCGACTCCCCCGAACTGGCGAATTGATGGTTCAAGAACATCATATCTGGTGAAGCCGACGAAATGCGCGAAATCCTGAGCGCCGCATCTCCCAGCAATTCAAACACCAAGATCAGCACCTATGGCTATGTGGTGGTTTCATTCGTGGATTGAAGTTGTGAGAAGAATTTATTCTTTTGAAAAACTCTATTATTAGTCAAGCGCGAGGCGGGCGTTGAGGGGCGCGCTGGGGACCACGCCGGGCAAGGTGATGGGGAACTTGAAGGTCGACCTGGCAGAGTCGGGCACATTCCCGCCTCCCCAGTTGGCGCACACCATGATCTTGGCACCGGGTGCGAGGCCGCTGGCGGGATCAAAGATGATGTAGTCACACGCGTTGGCGCCCGCGGGTAGCTTCGAGGCCGCATAGAAGGTCCTCTTTGACCAACACGAGTATTGAGTGGGCGCCGCGATGGTGTCATTGCACATGCCCTGCGACGGCGTATCGGCACATGCGATCTTTGTGCCGTCTTCAGGTTGGGCGGTACGTTGCCAGGAGACTCCAGGTATACATTGGGGTTGAGCTTGTAGGGTCCGTCACCAGCGCTGGCGTCCTGCACGAGAGACCACGAAGAGTCGATTTTGGTCACCTTGAACAGTTGGTTGTTGGCCGAGGCCTGGCCAACCGGCCCCGTGCCATAGGCCGTGCGTGGCGTAACCACGATCTTGAAGAGACCAGTAATGGACGCATCGGGCAACGGCGCAATCGATGCGTTGCCGTTGACGTTGCTCGCCGTGCCGTTCTTGACGGTGCCATCGGGTGCCGTGATGACATAGTCGTAGGAGACACCGATGTTGGGGTAACCAGGGACGGACACGTTATTCCACTGGAAGGTTCCAGAACAGCCAGATCCTCACGGTCGACGTCAAGCCCAAGGTCTACCGCCTGCTGGGCGCCGAGGAGGTGCACCACATCGCGCCGCCAGATGCCTGCGGCGACGATGGCGGTGGCTACGGCTTCCCCGGCGGAGGCTTCCACTTCCATCCGCGTCCGCCCCCGGGCCCAAGCCCTATCCGCCGCCCTTTGCCAGCGCCAAGAGGTAGCGTGGCGCAGACTGCCTGTATTGTCAGACACAGCGACCTAACTACACAAGGTTACTCCTCCGCGTTGGCCTTGTCTCCACTGTCGGATCCAGAGTGGTTCGTGGTGTCGTCATCGAGCAGGTCGTCCTCGTCCCAATGGCCAGTCTCACGCCAATTGCGCGGGACCACGCGGTCAAGTATGAACGCATGGCCGGAAGCAGGAGACGACGTCGAGGTCGGTGGCGAAGAAGAGTTGAGTGGAACTGTTGAGGGGTGCACTTCTGTTGGTCGTTCAGGGCCTCACGAGGTATGGGCCAGTGGAATGAGCCTCTTGCCTCGAAGCTCCACATCGCCCACTCATTCATGTGGGGGCACAGGCATCGGCGAAGGCCGTCGCGAACGAAGCGGAGACACAGCTGACGGCTGGGGTTGATGAGGGCGTCCATGAACAGCTCGCCAACGGGGAAGGCCCCGTAGAGGTAACGGCATTCGTCGAACACGAGTGAGTCCACCAGCATCCGGTTCGTCTTGTCGGTGTAAGCGAAGCGATCTGAAGCTTGTCGCGAGGGCAGGGCAGGATAGGCCAGGAACCCGAGCAGCATGTCGAGGCTGACATTCTCGGGGATGAAGACGTCGCAGAACTGATGGTAGCCGAAACGCGGGATGGCCTCGAGACAGCTGATCAGGTTGTGCCAGTTGGTCTCAGATATGTTCAGGCCACTGGCTCCGAGGGCGGCCAAGGTGTCGCGGACTCTTTGGAGTGATTTGCGCATATGCCCGTCCGCCTCCTCTTTGAGCAACTTGAGGTACTCGTCCATCTGATTCACATCTAAGCCCCAAGGCGGGTCATAGTAGACGCCATCGAACCTTCGATTGAACCAGTCATAGAAAGTCTCCTCTTCATCCTCTTCGTCTTCTTCATCGTCGTCCGCCTCCTCCTCGCCATCACCATCGCAGTCTAGGTATCTCGTGAAGTCCGTCACGGTATGTGCCTCGACGGGCTTGCAGTGTCCGTAGGCGACCGCTCCCTCCGGTGTCGCAGCTGCTTCTCGAAGCGCGTGGAACAGTGTCGCAACGCTCAGCTCGTAGTCTCCCTCCTCGACCCCGCCGCCCTTTCTGTCCTCTCTGTTCTGATCGCCCTCACCACCGCCAAGATCACCTCCTAACTCTATGCTCTCTTCGCTCTCACCGCCATCTAGGTTCTCGCTCCCTTTGTTCTCTCCGTTCTCTCCGTCCTCTCCCCGTCGGTCCTCCTGATGACGGGAAGTCCAATGGTTGAACGACGCCAGGGCTGCCAGGCAGGCCACGGCGTGATCTACCACTTGGCGGGGGAACTTAATAAGTTCGAGACCAAGCACCCCCAGGTCCTGATCGCTTGCCTCGCCACAAAGAAGCCGCTCTTGAAATGTCGTGGTGAGCTCTTTCGTCTTCTGGGTGTGGTACTCGGAGTTCTCCAGTGCGAGCGTCAGCAAGAGAACAAACTGTTTATCGACCTTCTCGTGGTTGGGGCCGAGCACTTCTTTCATCAGATTGTTGTAGTGCCCGGGCGCGATGGAAGCGAGATTGTCGAGAAACCGAGCCATCGATTGATCGGTTTCGTACAGCGACCCGTCGGAGTCCATGATCCTCTCCCAGCGCGGGTCCGTCGGGTCCACGTTGCCGCGAAGCAACTCGCCTCTCAACCTTTCGGTAGCGCCGAGGTCCTTGTTCACCTTCTTTACGTCGAAGAAGCGACCAAGGGGGTTCTGATCCGCGCCCATCCTCTTCAAGTGCGGCCTCCTAAATGGAACGAGCACGGCCCCGATATCGGCGAGGAGGAGCGTCACGAATTCGCCGTAGTAGTGTTCGAAGTGCTTCTCGACTAGCTTCTGCAGCTGCTTATCGCCTTGGTCATTTTCAGAGTAAGGCCCCCAGCCCTGCTCCTCTGGGTATTCCACTTCGCCTTGAGGCGTTGGGCCAACGAAGCAATTCTTCTTCGAGGCCAGGTAGGTGGTGACCAGCGGCACGAGATCGTCCTGGGGCGGGACGCAGAAGTTGGTGATGAGAACGCCGGGCGAGCGAAGGCGGTGATGCGCGAAGAGGAGGACGAGGTCGTGGACATGCGAGAGAATGGGCTTGGTGAAGTCGAGGTAGATGATGTCAAAGGTCTGCGGGATAGAGACGAAGAATGTGCCAACGTCCATGTGGAAGAGGTTGATGTCCAGCACCCCCGCGCATCGTAGCTGCTTGAGTCCGGCCTTGAACGCGGCTTCGTTCGTTTCCACAGCCCGAGATGTTGTTTGGATGAACGCCCAATTCACACAGGACCTAAACACGGTGCGGTAGGTAAGCCAGACGCCGCGTGTGCCACACCAGTACGAGTAGAGAACGTACATGGTAGTCATTGAGCGGTTCGGGTCCGGCAAGGTACGGGACCGCCAGTTCGCTCGGGTCGCGACTACCCACATGGCGGTCGTGAATCGTTTCCCACTGCCGGATCGTCTCCTCCTTGAGCTTCTTAACCTCTGCGGTGTCACTTGGAAGACACCCCCTCTCCCCACCGCCGGTGGCGTAGTGCGTCTGGAGATCGCGGACGTGAGAACGAGGGACACAGCACGACTCAGCGCGCTTTGTGGTGAGCGCCTGCACAGCGTGGGTCCACAGACGCCTCCTGGCCTCCGTCTTGACTGAGCCGGTGTAGCTGAAGTGCTCCATCTTAGCCGAGAAGTTGGTGGTTGTGTTGCTGGCTGAGGCTTGACAGCATGCGCCATACGGCGAATCGGTGTTGTCGCAACTACCGTGATTAAACTCAAAAATAGGGCAACACGTGACCAATTCAATTCTCTGTCAGACCTGTTGCAGGGCAGCGAATTCTGGAGCAACCAACCACTGACAAACCACCTGGCCCAGTGACACGGACAGCTGGCTGGGCGCGAGGCACAGGGCCTTGGCCTGGTCTGTGGTGTAGCTGAGTTGAGGACGCCGTAGAGGACGGGCACGCCGGTCTTGAGGCCGGCGTCCATCAGCCCCGAGAGGCGCACGCGGCGGAGATGTTCTCAAAGTGGGCCGTCTCGCCCTTGATCAGCACGCCCAGCGCCACGACAGCGTCGACCGTGCCCGATTGCGCCAGGCTAAGGGCGGCGTAGGGCAGCTCGAACGAGCCCGGCACCGACACCTCGACGACGTTCTTCTCCGGCACGCCCGCCCGCAGACCTTCCTTGCATCCGTCCGTCTGTAGCACGAGACGATCAGCAACTTGCACGTGTGTGGTGTGCGTGGGGAGGAGGTTGAGCGTGCAACGTACCAGCGGACCCACGAAACCCTCGTTCCGCACGACTCGGAGCTTGGTGGTGTCGACGTGGGCGGGAATGGTGAGCGGCATCTCCTTGGTGATGTGCAACGTCTCGATCGAGCAGCCGGCGCCCAGCGGCACCGAGGGCGCGTAGCCCGCGTTGAAGGCCAGGGCCTCCTCCTGAAGCGCAGCGCTGACCGCGGCCGAGACCTCAGGCGCGGCAGTGGTAGCGGCAGATACAGCGGCTGAGGAGACGTCGAGGATGCTCTTGATCGAACGCTTGAGCTGTCGGTGGCCCGCGCTGTCGGTTGACTTCTTGAGCTGCTGTTCCATCTCGCGCTTGGCCTTGAGGTAGCCAGAGTTATGCTCGTTGACGGGCGAGAGCAGCGGCACGCTACCTTCAACCATGCCCTTCAATGCGTGAAGCTAATCCCACGCATTCAACACACGCGTACGCAGAGATGATGCTGATCAGCATCGTGATGAATGTCGCGCCGCGCACTATGACACGCCAACAAGTCGCACGCGCTAGCATACACGTTTCACACACCTTTGAAGGATTGTTGGTGATGAGCCGGAGCGTCCGAATGCCCAGATGCTCGAAGATAGCCCGCGGGGTCTCGTAGTTTCGCTCATCAACGGGGAGACCGAGAGCGGTGTTTGCCTCGTAGCTGTTGAGTCGCTCCTGCAATCGTACGTGTGTGTGCGTGTTGCGGAGCATCAGCACCAACGCCGTGTCAACAAGCGCGCACTCAACCAAACGCGAGTGTAGGTGGCGTACCTCTGTCTGCAGCTTGTAGGCCTTGATCTTGTTGACCAAGCCGTCCCTCATGTCCCTGAACGTAGAGGACGACGCCACGGCCGGCGTCGGCCACCGTCTTGATGCAAACCCTCAACCATTCAATCGCCGTCCAATGACGGTCGCAGCCTGTCAATCCGAAGAGGGCCGCGGGCAATATAGACCACTATGCCAGCGATGAGCGCAAGATGCCGTAGGCGGTAGGCCTTGGCAGGTCCTTGAGCAAAATCCATCCATTCACACAACAGGCCAACCCA
This sequence comes from Acanthamoeba quina, assembly GCA_000826445.1. Lineage (NCBI taxonomy): Eukaryota > Discosea > Longamoebia > Acanthamoebidae > Acanthamoeba > Acanthamoeba quina. The sequence continues at coordinate 1,919 of CDFN01042601.1, read as the reverse complement.
AAGGCTCACCACCCACCCTGACCAGTTCATGATGCCCTCCAACAGGCGTAGGCCTGGTCCTGAATCATCGCCGCCATCAGCGTCGTCATGGTTGTCATCACAATCACCACACCAGCGTCTTCAACAAAAGGAACGACGGAGATGTGGGAGGGGGGAAAGTCCACAACCTGGCGCGTGCCACAGCAAAGCCAGAGACCAGCGAAGAAAGCAAATTGTGACTGATTTCATTCCTTCCTATTTATTATTTTTCTTTTTCTTTTTTCGGTGGAAAATGCCAGCTAACTGAAAGACAGTTTGCCCTCATTCCCGAATGCCTCTCGAATGGGGGGAGGTTCCCAGATAAACCAGAGAACAGGTTCGCTGCTGCAAGGGTGTCCGGTCACAGAGAAAAAGGGATGGCCCAGCACCCAGCCACTCAGTCCTCAACCTAACCGACGAACCCAACCGACGACCAAACACTTTCTTGCGCTCACTCACCCGCCATTCATGGAGAAGCCCGACATTGCCTGCAAGTTCTACCAAACCAACAGCTGCATGAAGGGTGGCCGCTGCCCATTCCGTCACGAGCTGATCTCCTCCTCCTCCTCCTCCTCCTCCGCCGAAGCCCCTCACCGCCACCAGCAACCGCACCAGCACCAGCACCGCCACCAGCACCAGCAGGCGAAGCTGTCGCTGGGACTCTGCAAGAATGTGGAGCAGACAGGCAGCTGCAAGTACGGCGACAAGTGTCGGTACGATCATCGTCAATCAGTGGTACCCGAACGCCGAGGCGGTGGTCCGGCCGGACCTGGTGCTTGTCCACGAGGAGGACCTGCTGCGCCGCCTGCTGCTGCATCCCGACCGATCCCGACGAGGAGGCTCAGAAAGGCGCGCTTGACCGACGTCATTCGCTACGTGTCGAGCAGCCTGCCCGGCGCGAGCTTTCCTCACCCCAGCGGCGTGCATGGCTTCAAGGGCCACCACTACCGAGTCGAGCGCGGCCAGGTGTTGCTCGAAGGCAAGGGCGAGATTCAGGCCACGGAGCGCCGTCGGCAGTGGCTGCCGGCCGGTCACACAGCCGTCTACTGCTTGCAACCGTGGGGATTGGTCTCGTACGACCCGACGCGCATGCACGCCATCGACCCGGCCTCGCACCGTCTTGCCGTCCTGTGCCAACCGGACCTCAGCCCGCTGGCGGCCCCGGCTACTGTGGCGCTGCCCTACGAGGACCAAGCCACGCGGTACCTCGTGCAGGGATCGACGGTCATCCTGTTCAAGCCCTACACGGAAGTGCGCCTCGACCGCGAGTACTACCGCGCCATTTCCGTCTACCGCTGGAACGCCAAGCGCCAAGCCTTCGACCGGGTGCTCCACTGGGCCAAGGACCAGTTCCACATCACCTGCGCCAGCTCCACGCACGACTACGTGGCCCTGAGCCGGCTGCCCTACAACCCGGCGGCCCTCGAGGAAGAGATGCAGAAGCGCCAGCTCCACGCGTCTCACACGGAGACAGTCGCCATGTTCTCGCGCACCGTCACCATGCTCCAGGACAAGGTGGGCGCCTACGAAGTCCTCGCCAGAAGGAGGGCCGACGAGGAGCGGCTCGAGGCCGAACGCAAGCAGCGGGAGGCCACCGAGCTGTTGGCCAGGCAGCAGCGCGAGCGCGCCGAGCAGTACCGTCGAGCCGACCCCATGGACTTCTTCGTGTGGGACAAGAGCGCTCGCGAGTTCACGCGCGTCCTCGAGTACACCCGGCCCGTCGACCAGGTGCTCGTCACCAACGACCGGAAGCTCTACGTCGGCATCAACACCGTCGTGCAAGAGGGCGCCAACCAGCGCACACGGCTCATCACGCACACGTTCGACATCCAAGTGGTGCCTGACCAGGTGGCTTCCTACGACTGGGGTCCCAAGCGTCGGGTCAAGGTGGACAAGCTGGC
>CDFN01042520.1:0-17534 GCA_000826445.1 Acanthamoeba quina | reverse complement strand
GGCGCTGCCCGACGCCGACTACTACTGTCCCGAGCGCCTCTTCAACGTCAACCTCGAGCGCTCCGAGCCTCTCGTGGTCGACCACTTTGTCGTGGACATGCACACCAGGGACGGGGGGAATTCCGGCAAGAACGAGAAGGACTTTGCTCGGGAGGGCTGCGTCGTGGTAAACGAGGAGAAGCGATTGGTCGACCCCGTCTGCAAGAAGATCTACATCTACAGCAAGGGCGTCGTGGAGGAACCCCTCCCCGTCGCGGACTCGCCGACCGAGGTAGACTCCTTCCAGCTCGTCGTCCGTGCCCAGCTGGTGACCTCCCACTGCAAGCAGGACACCTACTTTGCTCGCATGCTCCGGGATTCGCCTCCGTTCGCCAAGGATGAGCGCGTCTTCGTCAAGGGTCCCTTCCCGAGAGTGCTGGCGGCAACAACCCTCGCCTGGCAGTTCTCTTCAATTCGCTGAAGTCCCGCCTGGCCGGGCTCCACCATCGGAAGTTGTGCGTACTGGACCTCGTACCCAACCTCCAGCTCGATTCATTCACGCAGCCGCTGGGATTCCGCGCCAAGGTCTCTTCTTCCACCGAGCCTCATCCGTTCCTGGTCTGCGAAGATCTCGTCCTGCGTGCCGCCGTTGGGGAGGAGGACAAGGAACCGGACATCCCCACCATCTCGCATCAATCCAAGTGCTGGCCTCCCACGCGAGTGCCGGACTACGCCGCGCTGGCCCGTCTCGAGCTACTCTGCGTCGCCCAGCCATCTGCGCTCGCGGCCTCTGGACTCGACCAGCTCGTCCTCGCCATCTGTTTCAGGCACATCTTCCAGATACCCGACTGTGCCGCTCGCAACTTTGTGTGGCTACCCCAGCCGGGCGAGCTTCACTCGGTGGACGAGGACGCCACGACTCTGGGAAGTGAGTGCGGCGGCATGCGTGGCAACAAGCTACTCCCCAAGGCCGCCAAGGAGCTGCTGATCCTCCAGACGCACCTCAAGAACGCTGACGCCCTGGCCCGGACCAAGGCGTCTTTGGAAGCATGGCTCGCTGTGCTCACGGCCGACGACAGTGCCAGGTCTCTCCTCACCGAGCTCCCGGCGCCACAGACTGGATATTCCGGCTATGTTCGTAATGTAAGTTTTTTCTATGACGGGATGAAAAAAAGTATCATGCAGCCATTTTGTTTTTCTTTTTGATCAAGATCAGGATGGAGAGCCTAGGTCCTACTTCACACGCGAGATCTTCCAACACTTGGAGGAACATGGCTGGGCGCGCATCTGAACAGTCATCCCGAGGGAGGCAACTGACGGTGGAACGCCACTACGCGGCGTGGGACTCCGACCTGACGTTCGACAAGCTCCAGAATTGGTCATCGAGTAAGCTTCCTCCGGGGACAGTCCACGGCATCAACAAGATTGGCGGGCACGCGTGATTCATGTGGGAGTTGCGCCAACGTCCCGAGGTCATGAAGCTCTGGTCGGAATACTTTGGTTGTACTTGCGCGTCTCCTACGATGGCTTCTGTGTCTATCTGGCCGAGGCACCTCGGCGCACGGCCTCTGTGGCGAACGGCAGCTGGGGTCACTTTGACCATGGAACGAGCTTCGTGCCCTACCGGTGCCTTCAATCGATCGTGGTCATGGAGGACTGCATGGACGCCGAGAGGGACGGAGGTCTGGTCGTGTGGGACAAGTCCCACCGCGCCCATGACGGCTACTTCCGCGTCAAGGGCATTGAGTGCAAAGAGAACTGGTACCGTTTCCCACATGACAAGAACAAGCCACAGCCCGGACTGAAGCAGTTGGAGGAGGACGGCCGTCCCTACCTCTCTCCCGGCGACCCCGATTACGGCTCCGAGCTGCCCGTGCCCATACCCAGGACCGTGGTCAGAGCACAGGCGGGCGACGTCATCGTCTGGTTCAGCGACACGGCGATCAGAATCAACCACACAGGGTGGGCGGCAAGAATCGGGTAGTGGCATACGTGTCGATGGCTCCCAGGCAGTATCTTCTCCCGCGTGAGATCGGGCCGCGCCTGCGCGCGTTCCACGACAAGGCCACGTGAAGTCACTGGGCGGCCGGCGGCTTCAAACGCAACGCTGCGCCCCGGACCTATACCACCGAGGCCCACGCCATCTTCAAGGAGCGCTACAAGACCCACTTGGCGAACCTTCGGCAGGTCGAGCTAACGGATGCCGTCAAGAGCCTAGTGGGCTTTGGTGATCGCCTCGATGTACTCGCCGCCAAAAAGAACAGCAGCAGGAGCAAGAGATCGAGATCGCCTCCTCCAGGCAACCATAGCATACTCTCCTTTTGCAATGTGGCGAAGAAAGCCAAAAAGGATGAATAAAAGGTGAGATTTATATATCAGCTACAAAGTGCGACTTGTGAGGGGTTGACCAGCAAGTCGGCAACAACATCGACGTTGTCTTCCATACCGCACATGCGGTCGATCGACTTGCACGTCTCTATGAGTTCCCCGTTGAACCTGAGTATGGCCTCCACCACCGCGCAGCGCTGCTTGGTCTGGCTCCATGACGATTCCATGCACAGGCTGATGCCCTGCGTGGCGCAATACTTGGCCAGGCGCTCGAAGCTGCAGTTGGGATCGGCCAGCTGATGGAAGTAGATCTGTTCCCCCTCGGGGTTGGCGCCATTCTCCTCCTCGTCGTCGTCGTCGTTGTTGTCGTCGTAGATCTGGCCAAAGATGGTATCCACGCAGAGACGCCTGCCGTCGTCTCGATCCACGGCATCGCTGATCAGCTCGCCGTCGTGATTGAAGAACATGATGTCTGCCTCGTCCGAGTGCTGCCGGGCCTTATCGGCATCGATCCAACGAGCGTGAAGTTGGTCCGTCGTGGCGTTAAGGCAGCCCACCTTGGCGAGAGGAGGACGAACGACCAGCTCGGCGTCTTGGCACTGATCGTCGACGTCGGGAACAATGCGCTCGTACAGGCCGTCGATGCTCCCCACCTGCAAGGCCCACCCCAAGAGAGGCCTTCTGGCCTCCCACGCCGCCGGAATGCATGTCCAACGACCTGCTGCTCGGCGAGAGACGACTGGTAGGCCGAGTCCTGGATTGGTGGTTGCGTACGCTTCAGGTGAGAGGCATTTAGTTTGCACGAGGCCGGGGTAGGCGCTGTCGTCGCGGCGCCCCACCCTATTCCCTTTATCAACCTTATGAAGTACTTGTCCGAGGCCGCCTACCCACCCACACCTACTGCAATCATCGATCGCAGTGACGGAGGTCGAACAGTGCATGCCGACATTACGGAGCTCGACGATGCCATGGCGCAGGAGTGCAGTGAACACAAGGTCAAGGACAAGATCCTCCACGGGCCTGGCGACATCAAGGCTCACCTCGGCACCTACGGCCGATACTACGTCCTCAGTTCACCAGAGGTGCACCCGGACCCTCCTCCTAGATTGACTCGACAAAAACGCTCATTCCATTGGGTTGACTGCTTCAGCACGACCCGATTCGACACTTCCAACGCGTCACTTGTGAGCAACAAGCACAAGCTCTTCTCATTGGTCCAACGTTGCATCAAGACGCAAGAACACATGTATTATAGCCATTTCGTAGAGGGTCCGCAAGGATCGCCACAGCATTAAGACAAACCCAGACTTCGTGGCCGTCCGCGTGGGTACGCTGACCTATGCCATGGTGGTGTCAGATGAGGATTACACCCGTCGTCTACTGATCAGGCGAAGGACGCCTCCGAGCGCATCATCATTTTATGGCTCTGAAGGATTTGTCATCAGTGATCCGCCTCTCGTCCTGTGCTGTTACGGCATATCACACGACACGAGCGCCACATGACAACGGTACCGAAACCACACTCAGTAAGAAATCCACCGTCATTTGGTCAAGGTGGGTAGCGTGATGAATCCCCCGCTGGGGAGAATCTACCTGCTGTTTATGTCAGCTCTTCTCCTTCTACTTGACTTTCCACACAGACTCAGAGCGCGTCACAACGTGGCGATGCACCGTGCCCCAACTCCTCCACGCGCTACATCCTCTTTAACGACAATAAAGTCCAAATATAGAGGACGGGTTCAACCGGCCTTTCGTCGTCTTTCAGCCCCTCCTTCGCCTTGCGCATGCCATAGGGCTTGGGTTAGTCAGCCCAGTACACTCGCACTCGCACTCGCACTCGCACTCGCAGGGTCGCACTCGCACTCGCACTTTAAAACCCCGACAATTAGGTTCGCATTCGCATTGGCATTCGCTACGTAGGCGTTCTACGTCGCGTTCGTGTTCGGCGAATGCAAATGCGAATGCGAGCAATTGCGAACAGGAACGCGAGCTATCATGTGCCAACACACGCGCCAACACACGCGCGACGACAGTTTGTTATTGCTGTGGTGGATCAAGAAACGTATGATATTGTGTGTGCAGCCTGGAGATGAAGAAACAGCTCTTACTCTGGTCTGCCTCGCTTGGCGTCGGGAGCTGGATAGGCAAAGGAGAAGACTGGCTGGCAACTCTTCTGCTGAGGATAGAAGGTGTAGGCCGTCGGAGGGTAATCCGCGCAGTCCGTCTCTTTGTGTAGGATGGCATGTCCCCGCTGCTTGTGTTTGAACTGTGGATCCAAGAGGGCGATGATCAACAAAGGGGGTGCGGCCGAGCTGCGCTTAAGCTTGTTGTCCTTCGTCATCACGTAGTGCTGGAACTCGGGGATGAGCGTGAACTGCTCCTTCCCCGCACGATCCTTTTTGGGTTTCAGTCGCACTGCGTCAACGCGATTGCTCTCCTTGGCGAAGTCCTGCCTGGCGAAACTGTCGTAGGGGGGATCTTTCCTCTGGGTGCGCAGAGGCATCACAAAGTCCAAGATGTTGACTGATTTCTTTGTGGCCGTCTTGGCGGCCGCCCGGTATTTCTCGGTGTAGCGCTTGAGCTGTTCTCCGTTGGTTGTCTTGTGCGCATAGCAGATGCTGATGTGGGTACTTGCAAGCGCCTCCAAGGCACGCAGCAGACTGGAGAAGGAGGTGGCGCTGTTCTCGCCTTCCGGGTACACCGCCTCCTGTTGACGGAAGAACTGCAGGAACACGTCGTCGACCAGGACGTCGCGGAACACAATCCCGAGGCGCGAGTAACGATAGGCATTGGGATACTGCTTGTCCCCGGGGTACTTCTTCACTGGAACGCCGGGCATATGGATGTGTGACGCGTACTGTGCCATCAGGTGAGCGAAGAGCTGGTTGGTGAGGTGGAACAGCTGGAAGCACTTGTCTCCACGCAGAGGCGGGTTGATGACCCTGATCTTGGCCAACTGTACTATCGTTGGGCGCACATCAGCGTAGTGCATGTGCTGCCTTGGCGCAACACGCATGCCCGGTGTCTGCAGCCAGCCGTGCGCGTCAGTGGTGCCCACTTCGCCGGCATGATTGACCCATGCATCGATCTGCAGCACGATGTTCTTGGCCATGGTGCTCCAGAGCTTGGAAAACTGAACTTCCTGCAGGTGGCCCCCCACGGCGCACATGAGGTCAATGGCCTCCGGCTTGCGATGGCCCAGCATTCTCATGTATTGAGTGAGGTCCTCCTGGTTGTCAGCAAATCGCGTAAAGACCGTGACCAAGGGATCGCTCAGGGTGGTGCCCCTCGCGAACGAATTGCCTCCGACAATGAACATGCGCTTGGGTAACTGGTTGTCGGGGCTGGCATTGAGATCCTTTAGGTTGAGCTTTTGGCTGGGCTGGTGCGGATGCGTGAGAGAGATGCTCATCTTGACGCGGACGTCGCACAGATCCTGCCCTTGTTCGTCCTTCGCCGCCAACATGGCCTTGATGCCAGGAGTGAGTTCCTCGAGAGGAGGTACTGGAGGGCGGCGTAAATGGTCTACTCTAGTGGGAAGCTCCAACTCGAGTTCCTTCTCCTTGTAGGCGTTTACCAGATTGGTGATGTCCTGGTGCGCCTTGCGCAACTGCGTGGCCCACTTCGAGTAACGGTCTTCAGTGAAGACGCACTCCCAAAAGCGTGGGCCTCTCATCACATCAAGCATGGCGAAGATCAGAGCGACCACGCTCCTGTGCGGCAGCGTTCTGCTGGACACGTGCGCAAAGGCTGTAAGGTGCGGCAATTCCGTTGACCTCGCGCTACGCGCGGTTCCGCTGTAGACCGAGTACTCTGTCTGCCCGCAGCAGATGCCAATGGTTGGCCCGTCGTGATCTCCCGGATTGACGCTGGTGTATACTAGCTCTTCCTGGGCGGAGACTATTTGTATCCGCACTTGAAACAGTTCCGCCAGGAATTCGATGACCGCGTGTGACTTCTTGGTATCCTGTTCGTGCCACTGGAACAGCTTCTGTTGGGTGTCTTGGTCCTTGAGGTCGATCGGCCAGTCGTATGCAAGGACGCTCAAGTTTTTGACCAACTCTTGGGAGCGTATCACGGCTGCAAAGTCCAGCAGGGCCAACAGATCTTTCCTTGATGTGTGGGGTTGTGCTTGCAACAGTTGCAGCAGATTGTTGCTCCTCTGGAGGTGCGCACCATCAAGCCGCAATGTGTATATCTGCCAGCAGAGCAGGCTGCGGCAGACGAAGTAGAGGAGCCAGGCCGGAGGAGACTCCTCGTTCCACATCTGCTTCTGGTAGTGCATCTCTGATACGCGGATACTCTCGACAGCAAAGACAACACGTTTTGGGGGCGGCGCATCCTCGCCAGGCTGTCTCAACGCCTGCGGTGAAGGTGGTTAGGTTAACAAAACACATGATGGTCAGTGTTTGTTCAACTCTTTAGTAAAGGAGATTCTACACACACACTGCGTACCTCTCCTGGAATGACTCTAGGATTGAGAGGAGCAAGCTCTCTCAGCTTAAGCAGAGCATAGCTATACCAATTCCTCCAGAGCTTCTTAGAAGAGCTGATGCTGTTTCCATCAATGTGCTTCCGAGTGATGCGTTCCAAGACGTTCGTGGGCATGTTGCGAGTCCTGATCGTGAAGATTAAAAGGCTAAGACGATTGCTGAAAGGGATCAACGTGGGCTTGGCCTTGCCACTTGGCGATTCCTGCACTACAAAGTCGACCATATCCTCGTTGGATAGGGTGAACCTGGTATGACACGAAAGGGGTTGTGTAAATATGAGGGGGGGGGTCATCGGTTGTGTTGCAGTCAAGTTCATGCCATGTACCTCGCAGGGAGCCATTCGGGTGAGATGAAATGTTCAATGCCCAGGTAGGAAGGCTGGCTGAGGAACATGTACGAGATTGCTTTTGGGTAGAAGATGGACTCCCTGTCTTGAAGCAAACAAGCGGCTAGCGTAGCAGTGTAGCCAAAGTAAGCGGCTTCACCACTTTTCTTGCAGCGATTGAGCAGTTTGACGCAGCTGCTGTGAAGGTTGGTCCAATTCTTTCCGGTTCCCTTGCTGTTGACTGTTTCATCAGCCTCATCGTCGAACCACGCGATCTTGTCGATTTTGTTTGTTGCTGTCGACTTCTTCAAGAACTGAGACATGTTGTTGATGACGTTGGGATTCTTCTTGATCACGAAGAAGTAGATCTGCTCCTCGTCGTAGACATTCAGCAGCTTCTCCAGAGCCCGCTTGCCCATATCCTGCTTCACATGGTTTTCATGACCTGGAAGCTGAAGCAGTTTGAGCACCTTCCAGCCCAAGGAATCCACCGCTTGTTGTTCGTCCGCCACAGGGTCCACATCCACAATTGCTCCTTCATATGATTCTGGAGTCGGGGGAGGGTAGAGGGGCGTCCTGGGTCCAGAGCCCACGGTCGGTTGCTCTTCATCTTCTGTTTCTTCTTCTTCTCTTTCTTCCTCAGCGTAGCCCGCCTCCTCGCTCAAGATCTCGTACGTCCCCTCTTGTCCAAACGCCTCGAGTGTCCTATCTGACGGAGTCTTGAAGGCGTTGAGGCCACGTTTGGCCGATTGGTTTCGTAGCACAATGGTCTTCCCCGAGGTCATGATGATCTTGGTGAAGCCGTGGTCGGCCAGAATGGCAGCAACGCACAGCATGTTGGACGTTTTTCCATACTGGACAAACCCGCCCACTGCGCAAGTGAGCCCGCGGTCAGCTTTCCGAAGGAAGTAGTCGCGTGCGACAATTGTCCCAAGGGCAAGGATGGTTGCTATCTGCAGCGGCGGGGTTTTGCTGATCAGCATGTTCGTGGTGTACCGCACAACGTTGCCGTAGTGCTCTGGACACGCTGTGAACTGTTGGAGGTAGGAGCGCAGCAGTTCTGAGAGTAGCGTCATGTCCGACCTAGTTCAGGTGAAGAATAGACCACAAGCAAACCAATCCACAGACATACTCGAACGTGAGTGCATAGTGTGGGTGGGGGGGGGGAGGGAGCGCTAAGAATCAGGGTGACACCCCAGTACATACCCTTTAATGATGCACAGCAGGACTTGATGGAAATGGTCCTGAATCTTGACGTTGCGGGCAGCCAGGGAGGACACGCACTGCTGGTACTCTTGAAAGCTGAGATTGCAGTCGGGTTCAGCTCTGACCCTCTCGGCAAGCTGCGCCACTTTCTCTTTGGCCTCATCTCCAAGCTGCCAGCCGTACAGTTCTTCTTCGTGAGGAGAGATGTTGTACACGTTGCTTGCGTCGAGATCCTCAATGTCCATGACTTCTTCTTCGTCTGGAGGGAGAAAACGCTCGGGAAAGGGGGACCGGCAGCCGAGGTTGTAATTGACCAATTGATATGGTTCAAACTCCTCTTCCCCTTGAAGTTCTTCTTCTTCTTCTCCTCCAGTGTCACTCAAGGAGGCTGAGGGCAGGTCAGCCCTCTCTTTGCCTTTGTTGGGTACTACTGGGTGTACATAATACTCGGTACCCGTTTGGCACAGGGCCACGTGAAGGCTGGTCATTGGCCCTGGACGGCCTGCTTCCAGTGCACCAGCCAAGGGCAGGGTTTTGTAAACACCCCCAGCGACGGAATGGATGATGATGGCAACCTGGTTGCAGTTGGCGATCATGGCGACATAGTCTTCAAACTCGTATGAATTGGCTTCGGGCAGCATTTGCTTCAGCTTTTGCTCCACTTCCTTTTGTAGCTCGCTAGCATCCTTCTCCAGCAGAAGAGCAAACGTCTCAAACACTCCCCGCAAGCCACGAAGCTGCTGCGGCAAGCGCTTCTTGTCGATAGCGGCTAGGTGTTTGTCCAGCTCGGCATAGACCTCAGGACAAAGAGGATTGACTTCTGGGTGGGCTCTCTTCATTCTCTCTCTCTCTCTCTTTGGTGGCGCAAGAAGAATAAGAAGAGTCTCTGACGTCGGTCTCCCCCCCTTGTGCCCTCAGCCTCCTTAATTGCTCTGTCTTGGCCAATCAAAGTGAACCACCGCTAAAATTGGTGTTGGCCGACTGGCACGTGGAGCTCCGCACACCTTCCAACCTAATCTGCATCCAGCCTTTGCGTGTAGCGCCATCTGCAAGTCTATGTGGTGAAGAGGGAGAAAGAGGCCACGCTTGGACACACAAGACCATCGATGTGGTAAACCACATCGCCACAACCAGCCAAGTGCCAGGCGATGGCATTGTCCTCCTGCTCCTCGGTGCTCATCTTCCAATCCGCACCAGGACTCCTGTCTCTACACAGGGGTTAATGACGTCGTTGGGAAAGACCTGTCGAGTGTCAAGGAAGTGGGCTGGAGGAGTGGATTGATATGCGAGATTTCTATATACATATACCCACATATATATATATATATGTATATATATATGTATATAAATATAAATGCACATCAAAGAGCTCTTGGCCAAGAGCCTAGACGACAAAACAATCTCGCGCTGACCAGCAGTGGAAGAGAGAGGCCACCAGGATAGCCACGATGAACATAATCAGGTGAGTGGAGTACCTGCGCGGTGAGCGCACGTTCTCACGTTGTGCTCTCCCTCGCGCGAACGGCAACAGGACTATCTCCTGCCCGCTAGCGAAAACCAAGGGCGTGCACGCATGCACACATGCACAGCCATCTCCTTTTGCCCCTCTAGTCGCACGACTAACCACTCTTACCTCCAAACAGAGCAAGGAGATCCGTGCTAGCGAAGAAGAGGCTCATTCGTTCAGCAAGCCACCGCAGCCCCAAAGCTGACAACATTTCCACACCAGCCTACGCGGGAGAACCACCCAACTGCCCGCGTTCAAGCAGGTACCCTTCTCTGAGAGACAGGCCTGCCAGGCTATGTGGCGGACCAGCGCCATCTCCCAGCAGAGCAGAGAGGCCGGCAGAGCACTCCAAACGCGGGCTCGTGGCCGGAGAGAATAAGCGCGACAACTCTCGAGGACGTTGGGATCCTCCTCGAACGTGTCACGATAGCCTGCCTTTTCAAACTAGAGACCATCGCCTCTATTCGGGGGCCGAGCGCCAACACGATCTCTAACATTCCCACCGCGCACAGCCGCAATCATCATATGATCAACACTTGCTGTCAGGTGGCCTGACACGTGACTCTTTCCAGCAGTATGGGCACAACAAGCACAAACAAGCAACACAGAACGCACGTCGAGCCCGTCACTATGGTCATAGGGACAAACGGAATCGGCAGGAGGACAAGACCACGCAGCGATAACGAGGGTCACGAGGGCGAACATCACAAAACACTCTCACGACCCACCCAGATTAAACAAGCACAACCGTTTCCGCACTCACCAACACTTTGCTTTAAGTCGAGCATGACCGAGGCATTGTTCTTCCTGTGATGGATTAATTTGAGCTGAGCAGCATTGAGACAAGCCTGCTTTTGTGCCACACAACACCACGGAGCAAAAGGCCGAGGGACATATTCAGCATAGTGTTAAGGCTATGGACATAGATGCAATGTGTCATCCAGGAGACTACGTAACAATCAATTTGGTTATATCAATTACACACAGGAGGGCTCCCCACACGCCGCGAGGTTGGAGTCTGACTCTGGCTCAGCTCCGATTGATACAGGCTAGTTTTGACTCAGCCTTTCAGACTTTTGGCACCAACCCGTCGAGGATCGTTCAGCAGCGTAGACAGGAACGCACCCACCCGTGCCATCTTATGGTAACATCCATCGCCGCACCCATCATGCATCAACGAGGAGGTAGTGGGCTTGGAGTGGGCCTGCAGCCCCTGGGATGTTGTTCATTCCTTCTCTGTAGCAACTCAACAACTTTGGGCCAGGTTGTACACCTGGCTGATGACACATGGAGCTGCACTAGCTGTGCCTGCTCATTGACATTGCTGCCAAGTGGTCGTGGGCAAATGGATCAGTTGGAAGTGGCCATCACAGGTCTGAGAGAGGCATCCACCACTGCTAGGCCTAAATTAATCAATTCACGTGCATAGTGATCAGCTTTGGTCCTCCACCACAGTAAGGAGCAGGGGCTGTAGTGCACTTTGCCTTGTTTCCCTCCAACTGGCCTATTGTACCTGTTGTAGATTCTGAGTGGAGTGTTATGCGCACTCCGCGAGCCCTCATCTTCCTGCAGTGTTGATAGCCCCCTCCAGGGTATGCTGGCGGATGTGGCTGTGGATGATTGGTTTATAGTCGTAGCTGTAGTGGACCTCCTCCAAGTCGTTGTCTGGTGCGTGGTATGCGTCAACAGTGCCCACGCTTTCAAGTTCGCTGGGTGCAGTCTATGAAAGGCTGTCCCCCAATCCCTGAGTCTGTCCACTCGTATTCAAATTCGCATTCGCACTCGCATTCAGATGCGCACTCGTTTTCAAATTCGTACTCGCACTCGCACGCGCACTCGTCGGGCGCTGCATCTCGCAGAAGCGTCCTGGCGCACAGGGACCAGCCCCGGTGGGCGGTGTGGCTCCTGGACAATCTTATCCGCTCGCTGGCGTCCCCGGCCAGCCGATCCCCCGGCACACCAGCCGACCCCCGGCATGCCTGCTGGCACGTCAACGTACGCCAGAGGAGGAAGAATAGGCGCACCAGATGCAGCAATTACTGGAGGCGATCCAATCACTCAGTGAAAGACCTGCCTACATGCAACGCCAAGGACACCCTCCATCAGAACGCGACAAGTGACGCTACAGTATCAGCGTCCCCCAATATGTTCACGCCGCTTGCTGACGAAGCCAGGGAAGCGTACATAGTCCTCGCCACGGATGGACTGTGGGATACAACGTAGTTTATTGCGTGGAGTCTTTTCCTTCTCTGTAAGGAGCGGCATTCTCCGGCGAGGAGTTGTCTGCGTGTGCTCTCTGGAGTGCATCATTTTTTTCTTCTTCTTGTCTCTCGACCGACACACTTCCCACCCGGCCCTCCCTTGTGTCGGTTGCGCTGCCTGTGGTGTCTCTGGCTGTCTTGTAATGTGGTTAGAGGTAGAGGGTCAGTCAAGATCCCAGGGTGGGTGGAAGCTCCCTTTTCTCTCTCGAGAATCTCTCACTAATAAACTCCTGTTAAATGACCAGCGAGCGAGCAATATAAATGCTTTTTTTATTAAAACTGGCAAGTCAGATTAAACTCGAAGCCTCCACAAGCCCGTGAGCGTTGATGGAAAGGAGATGTGCTGCACCTCAGCCGGGGTACCCAGAATTATAGCCGTGGGAGGGGCAGCCACTTCCAGCCCTCCAAGTGCTGCAGGAGTTGCAGAACCAGCGACTCCCCCAGTATGGGTGGCCCAGGGCCCACGGCACACCCACAGGAGTCCTCGCCTGGTTCTTCTTCTCCTGCTTGTCGAGCTTTCTCTGGAAAGTCGCCTGCAGCTGACTCATCTCCTGGTTCTTCTTCAGCGCTTCGAACTGCTCGGTCATGGCTGCCATCTCCTTCTTATGCTTCTTCTTGATCTTCTTCTCCCGTTCACTGAGCTTCTTCTCGAGCTTCATGTCACTGAGCTCCTTCTCCAGGTTTGCCAGCCGCTTGGAGTCCTTATGCTGCTGCTTCTCCACCACCGCCAGGTTCGATTTTCCCGGGTGCACGATGAGCGCCTGCTGTGGTCTGGGCTTGGGTTTAGATGGATGGCGGTGCGGGCAATCCTGGTCTTGGCATAGGCTCGCCTGCCACTGAGCACAAATGCCTCCCGAGGTTTTCGCCGTCTCGCTGTGCCGAAACGGGCAACGGTCTCCTTTGGTGCATCCTTTGGTGATGAAGAAGTAGCAGTCCTCCAGGTGCTTTGGAAGCTCCATTGGAGTACGTAGAGCGCGAGGTGGTGGTAGTAGTGGTGGTGGTGGTGGTGGTTGCGCGGTTTGACGAGTCTGGGTGTAGGCGACGCAATGGTCAGTAAGTCACCTAGAATTTAGTCACCCAGAGAAAGAAATGCTGTGTAATTGGTGGCCCAACACCGGCCATCACTGATTGGCAGGCCCAACCACAACTCTCCAGGCACCCACCACTGGGTAAACGGCGGCTACTGTTTCTCTTCGCTCATTATCTTCTTTGGTTTTCTAAGTGATGGAGCAGGAAGACTTCGACCCCTACCAAGTACTTGGCGTTTCGAGGAATGCCACCGCAGACGAGGTCAAGGAGGCCTACCGCCGTGCTGCAAGGCAGCATCACCCAGACAAGAATCCTCGTGACAACGACGGTGAAATGATAAGAAAGATAAACAAAGCCAACGGTATAATGCTTGCCTAAACCTGGTTGGTGACGTTCACACATTCCTTTTGACACGCCAAGCAGTTGCTAACAGTCCTTTTCTTTTTATCCAACACGGCAGCAATCCTGTGTGACCCCCAGTTAAGGAGGGAGTACGACGCTGGGGAGAGCAAAAGCAAGAAGGAGCACAAGGAACCCGATTCTGGGCAAGTGGAAGAAGTGGCGCGCCAAAAATTTGAAAGGGTGAACCAAAAGATGGAGGCAGAGAAAAGGCAGCTGCGCCACAAAATGAAGGAAATGAAGGAGCAGGAGGACAAGGCGAAGGAGGCCAGACGACAGCGAAAGGCGGAGGAGGAAGAGACGCGGAACCAGCAAGAAAGAGCAACCTACTGGGCGCAGCAGAATGCCTACCCTCACCCAACTCAGTGGCCGCCCCAACACTTTGCTTCTCACTCCTCCACCCGAGCTGGACCTACACCGTGGGTCGGAAGAGAGGGTTCGCTGTTCCATCAGGGACATGGCACCGATGCTGGCCTCGGTGCGACGGCTACTTCAACACCTGGTGGTGCCAGTAAGGAGCAACTAGTACGCCAGAGACAGCAGCTGCTTGGACAGATAGGGAGACTCCAACATCAGTTGGCACAGGTCGAAGAACAGTTGTTTCTGTGGTAGCACAATAATATCTGGATACTGCTGATTCAAAGTAGCCTTCCCCCCTTCATATTTTTCCTTCTTGACTGAGGCCCACGGCGGAAGCACGCCCTCCTCAACGTCACACTGCGGGTAGAGCTGGTAGAGGCAGGCCGGGCAGAATACACGACTATCGCAAGCTCCCAGCCAACCGTGTTACACTCAGCAACAATGCCATCACCGAAACCGTCAGATCTGGCACTGTTCACGGCACCACTCTCATCAATGGGCATTGTGTTCCGCTCACACTGACTAGCGTCCTCCTCATGCCCCAGCTGGAGTAGAACCTCCTCTCCCCCAACCACTTTGCTCGGCTACGTTGCTCTGTGCAAGATCACCACGGGTGCACGATCCAACACACAGCCACCGGCGCCATCCTACTGGCTGCAGTGCTGGAGGACAGCATGCAACACTCACAACAACGGAGGCGCCAGGGCTAACCCATCAGTACCTAGTGGCGGGGACACGGGCAGGACACCTTCACTGGTTCTCTGGGGGTAAGGCAACCCCCAGAATCTAGACGGCATGGGCAGGAAACAGCCCTGCCCATCTTATGACGCAGTGGCGAAAGCACCAACTGGGCGCTCACCAAATTGACGGGTGGACCACCGCGCCAGAATGAAAAGCCTCGATTTCAACAGAAACGCACCGAGGATGTTGGTGGATCGTTCGACGCATACTGTGGTCGTCTGCGTGGCCCCTACGAGTGGGTCGGTGTGTATAACCATCACTCGCTCCCTCGGTGATCTGAAGTTCACCAATCAATGGAGAAGAAAGAAGTAGGTCAGAGCCGCCATGACCCGCAACTGCACGCTACACATCTTGGAGAGCTTTGGGCTGACGAGGATCCTGGGCGCGTGTTACGGCGAGGCCAACGTCACCGCCACCGAGTGCTTGCTACGGTTCCTCCAGCAGCATCCGGGCTCCGACAAGAACCCGCTCTTCCATCAGGTGGTCCGGGACATCAACTACTGGTCCTCGGGCGAGTCTCGCAAGCAGGCCTTTGTCGACGCCCATAAGACTGGAGCCCGAGCCTCGTCACCAACTATGCCACCGCCCTCACACAGGTGGTGGCCAGGGCCGATGGAGAAGCTCACCGACCAGATCAACACTCTGCTTGGCGGTGGAGCCGTCGTCAACTCACGCAACAAGAGTGCGGACGGCATCCTTCAGAAGGTCGACCGACTGGTACGAGGTGACAACGGGAGGGCGCCCAGGCCCGGCTACCAGGTGGGCGACGTCATCGATGCCATTGGTGTGTGCGTATAACTGTCCGTAACACAGAGCAGCTTGCCAGGCTTCTGGAGTTGGTGCTGAGCCACTTTGGAACTGGAGACGGAGGTCGCATTCTCGAGGTGGAGAACTTCTACTCCCGTTTGCCCTCCTCGAGGTCCTGCTTCAACATGAGGGACAGACCGGTTTCCATTCGGCCTGAACTCTTCGAGAATGCACGAGGCCTTCTGGATGCCACAATAACGCACTCAGGTCATCGTACTCGGAAGTCTTTTCCTCGGGCAGAAGTCGCCTGACCATGCGTTCGATGTCTCCGAATGTGTCGTCCATGTCAAGGTGGGGGTCGTAGATGATCGTGTATTCGCCCGGCTTGAGACGCTCAATGTCTTACGGTAAGAATGCCCCGCTTTCTTCGCAGTAGAGTGCTTTGTCCGCCTTCTCCTTGCTGCCTCAATTATTCGCAAACATCCAATAATCGCCGCATGGGACCTCATCCCCTGTCCTACACAGATTAGCCCAGCTCAGATCCCTCACCTCGTGCAGGGCCGCTGATGCGTATGCCTCGATCTCCATCTTTGCGCCATCCGTGACCCATTCGCCAGTCCGGTTGGTGGTGCAGTCGGTGCTGTAGGTGATGTACTCTAGCGTGTCGATGTCATTGTCTGTGTCACTGCCACTGCCCGGCCGCGTTCAAATGGATCTTGTCCATTGAGGAATCCTCCATCATAGCTACTGCTACCTACTCCTTCTTCTTATGCGCCGTTCGACACGCTGCCGTACGAGTTGCTGTCGATGACCTTGGAACTCACGGGGCCTCTGGACCAACAAGTCCGTGGCCTCTAAGGCCATCTGCCGCCTATGGCACGAGGCCTCCAATGACGAGCGTTTGTGGCGTTCGTTCAAGTGCATAAATGTCAGCACCGATCTACGCAACAGCTGGGGAGACATTAAGAAGGTAGTGCATGTCCTCGACGCCGAACACAAGGCCCAGACTGAAGTCAATGATGACACCGCGTGGATCATGTTGCATGCAGAACGAGAATTGGCCAGATGATGGTCACCGCCAGTTTGGGACAGCGCATCGCACACGCGTGTGCCTGGTGAGCTGCCAGCAATGACGACGAGCAGGCCTGGTTAGTGCAGCTCTGGGCCATCACCAGCCAGGTGGGAATCCGTTTGCGAAACTTTTTGTTTGCAAAACTTGATGTTTGCAAACGTACCGTCCCGTCACCGCAGAATTCTGTCGCCTGATCTCGCACAGCGGATAGACCCGGTTCTCTGGTAGAGGAAGGGTGCTCTGGCAACGGGATCGGCTCCTACCATCCTCGCATCCACGTCGACCAGGAACGAGAAGAGTTCGTCGCGGCACCAGTCGAGAAGCGCGTTGATTACCTTGACCGCTTCCTCCTCCTCGCTCTCCTCTTGCGATTGCGCTGGAGAGATATTTCTGCCGCCGCGTACCCTCTTCTTCTTCTTCTTCTTCTCGGCCGACTCCTTGGCTGTGCTGTCGACCTGGGATGGCCGCTCGCCATCAACCAAGTGCTGACCTCTGCCAGCGCGTAGTCTCACCCACTCTTGCTGCTCCCGTTCGAGCAGCGCCCCTCTTCAGCAGGCAGGGCCCGCACTCCATCTCCTGAGGTGTCCTGCTTTCGTTTTTCATAGCAATGCTCACGCATATGGCTCCATGCGTGTTCCTGTGGTCCTGGGCGCCTGCCTAGCGGTGGACCACCGTTCGCATGAGTATGTTGGTCTTGGGGGCTGGCTTCGCGCCGTTCATCCTGCAGAGCGGTGAGTTGCGTGAGCCATTGCAGGGGGCGAGTCGTCTCACCTCAACGCTCGGGCGCCAATGTCATCGTCGACGCCAATCAGTGAGTGGTCTACAGCACCCCCAGAATGTGGACTCGCGACTGCGAACCCGAGTGCGAGTGGGATGGTATTGCAATTAGTCGCATTCGCACTCGCATTGAGGTCTTCCAAACGCTGGTTGGCCTGCGCGGCTACGCAAAAGAAGGGCGAAATTTCGGATTAAGTGTGGACGACATAGGAATGCGAAGAACGCTGAAACCGGACGGCGGCGAAACCGAACCATCGAAGTATTCCTTGGTTTGTGTTTCGGCCAGCCATTTTTTTTTTATTATTATTAT
>CDFN01042491.1:0-16956 GCA_000826445.1 Acanthamoeba quina | reverse complement strand
CAGGGTGTGTTATCGTAATGGCGTGGGGATGTATCCCGACCTTC
This sequence comes from Acanthamoeba quina, assembly GCA_000826445.1. NCBI lineage: Eukaryota > Discosea > Longamoebia > Acanthamoebidae > Acanthamoeba > Acanthamoeba quina. The sequence goes on along the minus strand of CDFN01042491.1, from coordinate 16,912 downwards.
TCAAAGCTGCCGAGCTCTACCAGAAGGCTTGCGACCAAGGTCCCCCCCCCCAATCACACGTTCCGTCCTGGGTGGGCGCCTGTATAAACTTTTGTTTTCGGTCCCAGGTCATGCCATGGCCCAGTACACCCTGGGCAAGCAGTGCATGAGCGGCCGCGGCATTCCTCAGGACGTCCACAAGGCCATCGGTACCGCTCTCTCCCTATATACGCGGCGGCCTCATTCCTGTTTCATGGCCTTTCGACGTCACACGTGCGCGGGCCTTCACAGAGCTTTACGGCAAGGCGGCGGAACAGGGCTACAAGCGGGCTCAGTTCCGGCTCGGCCGCGTCTACGAGAATGGAATGCCATCGGCCAACATCCCCAAGAACCCCGCCAAGGCCGCCGAAATGTATCAAATGGTACGTTGCGTGTTGCGCGTTGCGCGTTGCGTGTTGCAAGGTTCCGTGCTCACGCGCGCACGCAGGCCTACACGCACAAGCACGGTGAGGCGTGGAAGGCACTGCGTCGCATGCTTAGGCGCGAGTTCGTCGAAGAGCGGATCGAGCTCCTGGTGCCCACGCTCTACGACCTGTGCTGCCTGTTCCTCGTCGAGCGCGAGAACGTGTTCCTGCGGCGCAACAACCGCCTGCGCGACGAGGAGGAGGGCATCGGCAAGAGGGAGAGCGACGAGATCAAGAAGGCCAACAAGACGCATACGACGCGGACGCCGTCGGCCAGACACCACGCGCACGACCCGCGTCGACGGAGCAAGAGCTGCTGCGACACATCGACGCGTCATTCGCGCGGCGGCGAGTATCGGCCGCGCACCAGCGACGAAGACGACCACGACGAGGGCCATCACGTCGACGTCGGCGAGCACGACTGCAACGGCGACGACAACGAGGACAACATCGACAACGGCGATGAGGAGCAGGAGGAGGCCGAGGAGCTGGCCATGCGCAAGTGGGAGCGCGTGCTGCCGCTCGACATCAAGGAGAAGCTGCGGCTCGACTACAAGCGCTGCGGCAACCCGTCGTGTCGCCACATGGGCTTCTTCTTCGGCGAGGGCCGGGTCAAGCGCCGCTTCGTCGAGCGCGAGCGGCTGATCGCCGAGCAGCGTGAGCGCGAGGAGGCCCGCCGCTGTCGCGCGGGGCTCGACTTTGCCAGCGGCCCCGTCGCCCGCCTGCGGCTCACCATGTCGGCCGACGCTACTCCCGGGAGCAGCGTGGAGCGGCAAACGCCGTTCCCGTTCGTCGGCGTGGAGAGCAAGTGGGTCTGCTGGAGCTGTCGCTACGAGAACTCGGGCCTGCTCGCCACCTGCGCGCTGTGCCGCGACGACCGCGACAGCCGCACGACCTCCACGCTCTCGCTGCTCCCGCGCGCCGACGGCAGCTCGTCGTCGTCTTCGACTTCGGCATTATCGCGAGGGGGTGATGAGGGCGAGAAAGCGAGAGAGCGGGAAATGCGGCGACGCCAGCGCGACCTGCAGCGAAGACGCGGCCGAGCGCCCGTGGACATGCTCTTCGCCGACGACGACGAAGAGGGGGAGGGAGAGGAGGAAGCGGAAGAGGACGACGACGAGCAGCACCAACACGGTGTCGACGACGACGACTGCGACGACGAACGCGGCAAGCAGAAGGAGGTGGAACGAGACGTCGTCACACCGCCTTCCTCGCCGTTGTGTAGTACGCAACGATCGGCCGAGTTCGTGGTCGTGCGTCAGCGCCGGAGCGGCGGAGAGGACGACGCAGACGAGGAAGATGAGAGGCGACGGCGGTACCAGCGGGCCGAGCTCAAGGCCGAGCTCACGCTCTCCTTCTGCAGCCCCGACTGCGCGGCGGTGCTGGGCCGCTTCCTGGCGCGACGCGCGACCGGCAAGAAGCGAAGCGCGGGGGAGGGCAAGCGCGACCGGGTCTACTCCCACTCCCAGCCCCAGACCGCCCAGGCCACCCTGCCACGGCCCCGCACCCGGCGCATGGGCATCTTTGGCGCCCACCACGGCTGATGAGAAGAACGCGCTTAGCGGGTGTACGCGAGGGCGGCCCTTTCGGTAAAAACAACAAGGCAAGGCAAGACTGTATTACATGAACTACACTGCTGGCAACGACAGAGCCCACGCCGGTGGGCGTGTGGCTCATTTAGGTGGAAAATGTGGCACCTCTCGCTTCCCAGGCACTGGCGACCTCGGCGACTTTGTCGCGGAACGACGAGTCGTAGAGCTTCCAGATGGAGAGGTCCGCGGTCGTCAGGGTGGTGTTGGAGGCGAAGCGCTTGAGCGCGGCCGAGTCGCAGTAGCACAGCCGGTGCGAGTAGCTGGCGCTGAGGAGGAGGACCTTGAGGGTCGAGTTCTCCTCGGCCAGCTTGCCCAGGGCGGACTGGGTGAACTCGAGGTCGCCCTCCAGTTGGAGCCGCTCGAGCACCTGGTTGGTTCCTACCGCCTGCACGAAGCTGTCGGCGTTGGTCTTGCCTTCGACCCTCAGGCTGAGCCCCTTGAGCTTGGGCGAGCTCAGCAGTGGCAGGGCGGCGCTGCAGACTTCGCTCTTGACCGTGGCCCTGAACTCCTCCACGCTGGGCATCTCGAGCACGGCCTCCACCAGCTGCTTCGCCGCTGCGGCGCTGGTCAGATGCCTGTGCTCGACCGCGAGCTTGCGCACGGGGCTCTCCTTGAGACTGTCCACGACCGAGGTCCAGATCAGGCTCTCGCTGAAATCGAAGCTGTACTTGTACCGAATCGCGAGCGACTCGGCGGCCGTGGTCTTGACCAGCGCGGAGAGGTCCACCGTGCCGGAGTCGGAGGGCAGGTCGGTGAGCGTGAGCGACTTGAGCTTGAGGCCGGCCACCGCGCCGAGCAGCTTGGGCAGGAACTGCGACTCGAGCATGCCCGTGCCCGGCACCAGCTCCAGGCTCGTCAGCGCCGGCAGCTCGGTGACCAGCTCGGCCACGCTGGTCGCGCCGTCGTCGTTGACCTCGTGCTGGTCGTCCGAGTACTTGAGCCGGGCGATGTGCGGCGCGCCCTTGAGCGCCTGGATGCCGTGCTCCATCGCGTCGGATCTGTCAAAGTCGAGCAGGTGCACCTCGGTGATCGAGGGCGCGGCCTTGACCGCCGCCAGCAGCGTGCTGACCTCGTCCGGGCTGTGGCCGGCCTTGACCTCGAGCGCGAAGATGCCGACCGGGGCCAGCAGCTCGGGCGTCCACCGCGCGCTCAGCTCCGACCACGAGTCGCCCTCGCCGAGCTGGGCCGCGATCTTGAGCACCGCGCCGGGCGTCTCCGCGCGCTTGGGCTCGTAGAGCTTGGCCTCGAGGAACCGCACCACGCCGCGCAGGCTCGAGCGGTAGCTCAGCACGGGCACCTTCTCGCCCGGCGCCCACTGGTCGGGCTGCTCCTGGGCCAGCTCCACGGTCGCGAACCCGAAGCTCGGCTCCAGGATGAGGCCGCCGCGGTCGACGTACTGCTGGTCGGCCGTCTTCCAGGCGAAGCTGAGCCAGCCCTGCGGCGCCAGCGGGACCTGCACGGCGCGCATGGAGTAGGTGTGGTACTGGACCTCCTTGTAGAGCCGGCCCAGGTCCACCTCGGCCTCGCCCAGCAGCACGTCCTTCTGGATCACGTTGGCGTCGAAGACCTGCACCTTGAGCACGGCCTCGTCGCGCGGCGGCCCCCGCACCGACAGGGCCTCGCCCAGATCCTTGTTGTCGCCGCTGCCCTTCCAGACCGGGTCGAGCGTCTTCTTGATCGTCGACGACTTGGCCCGGCCGCCGGCCTCGCCGGCGAAGGAGACTACGACGTACGGGTCCGACGTGCCCGACTTGTCGGCCGCCACCAGGCCACGGGCCCCGAGCAGCACCAGATCGTAGGTCGTCCCGCCCCCGCTGCCGCCGGCGGCCGCCCCTTTCTTGCTGAACTTGCCGCGAATGGCGCTGATGACGCCCTTGCTGGAGACGGTGAGGACGGCGAGCTTGCCGTCCCACGAGGCGTCGCCGAGGATGGTGCTGCCGTTGAGGTTGATGCGGTAGTCCTCGAGGCAGCGGTCGTTGTCGAGGGTCTTGGAGCCGTACTTGGCCGAGTGGAGGCTCGGGTCCCCGCCGCTCTTGAGGATGACGTCGGCGATGCAGGTGACGGGCGAGTAGTGGCACATGGACGTGGACCCGTCGGGGCACTTGACCACGAACCACCAGGAGCCCTTGACCTGCGCCCGCGACATGCCGTACTTTCTCGGATCGGCTCTGCTCTTGCCCATCTTCTTCTTCTTCTTGTTGTTGTTGTTGTTGTTGTTGTGGCTGTTGTTTTGCTTCTTTCTTCTTCAACGTTGCAGACTTCCTCTCTCGTCTTCTCTCTCGTTCTTCTTTCTGCGGCCACGGCCACTCCGATTTCGGTTAATTTAAATTAATCATTTTAAGGTGAGTTTTCCATACCTAAGGTAGGGACAAGAAAATTGCGTGCCTGAGCTACCTAGATGTAAATCTTTTGGGTACCTAAACAATAAAATATTATTTGTAAGGCATGTTATCAAGGTAGGTTGGGCAGCTGTGTGCAAAATGCAAGGGATGGGGGTAAGAAGTGCAAGATATTTATTCATCAGCAGAACCAGAGGACTCACTGGAGGATGAGGTGGAGACCTCATCTTCATCAGATACAAAGGTGAAAGGGTCATCACGTTCATGGGCAGGACGCTGGCATGTGGTGAGGATGTGGTTGTAGAGTAGTGGCGCTGCCTTGTCAGCTTGCGCCCTCTTCCTTGGGCGCTTCTGTGATTCAGGTTGGTAAGTGGTAGCTGATGCCTTAGCTGGTGAGTTTGTCTTGGAGGTGCCCCACTTCTTTGCGATCTGCTTCTTCTTGACAGCAGGATCTCGTCGCCACTCCCTGGCCTTGTCCTGGGTCATGTCCCAGGAGTGGTGTTGCAAAGCAAGAGAGGAAGAGTAGGTTTGGTTGAGAAGGGTGAGGAGATGTAGGTGAAATGAAGGGCAAGCTTCCTTGAGTATGCTGAGGCAGGTCCGCAACCTGAAGGCCTCTCCACCATACTTGATAATCTTGCTGCCTGTCCATTTAGCACAAACCCTTGAAGGTGCAAGAGTGTAGGTCATTTTGTGGAGGTAGATTGGCAGTAGGTGGTGGGTTGGTTGGTTGGTGTACGAATGGCTAGCCTCAGACATGTTGGTTGTAACGCCGGGCAGGTAGAAGTCGTGGTAGTCCACCAACTCACTCCACAGGTTCTTCATGGCTTCAACCTGGTCCTCATTCTTGATGGGTCTGGTTTTGCTGCATGGTGGAACATGTGTGAGTTGGTGAGTGAATGAAGAATTGTGCATGGCATGTTTGTGGTGACAGGGTGGTATGTATGAGGTAGTTTCATGTGGTGGGCAGAATGAGTGGTCCCCTTGGTAGTGGGACATGGCAACATTCACTGTGTGCTGAATATCATCCTTTGTGCTGCATGTGTCCATGATTGTGACCAACCTCCGCTTCCAGTGATCTGCAAATCCTGTGGATGTGTGTGCACAATGATCTGTCAGGTGCATTGGCGCACCTGTGCCACCATGAAGGGAAGGGCGCGTACTGGCCAGCTTTGGTGTTCCCTTTGGTACCTTGAGGTTGGTGTCAAGTGCTTTCACTCTTTTGGTGAAGTTCTTCATCAGGTGCCCAGCACAGTAAGTCACCGCCATGGAAACATGCCCTGAATGGTGTGTTAGATCAGCAGTTCATTGGTTGCTCAGGGTTTGAGTATGCGGCCAGGTACCAGCACTGTGAAAGGCATGGTGAATCTTTCCATCACAGTTGGTGATGATGGATGTCACAGTCCACCCATCCACAGCCAATCTGTGGCCCATCTCAAAGGCAGCAGTGTATTCCATGTTGGTTGAGGCACTGGTGTAGTCCTGTCCATGAATGATGGTCTCTATGTCAAGCAGCTGAGCAAGCAAGGTAAGAGAGAGCTTAGTGGGCTGCTTTACAACCATCAAATGTGGGGTGGTGCTGAACACTCATCCTACCTTGCTGGTGATGAGGTCTTTCATGATGAGTACACAACTGCCTGACTGTCTCTTTTCTGCCCAGCCGCTGTTGAGAACACCAAACCCTGTGGGAGAGAGAAGAAAACCATTGGTGTAAGTCACAATCATTGCCACTGCACTTGTTGCCACTGCACTTGTTCTACACAGCAAAAGAAACCATGTGCTGCATGGCACGGCAGTGTGACATCTTTTGGAGCTACACATGCATGAGGAAAGAGCTTGGAGCAGATATGAGTGGACATATGTATCTCTTTGCGGCTGTTCAGGCCACAGATGCTGCGATTGTTGTGCAGGACGTTGTTGGACAAAGCCTTTGCAACCTGCCCAAGTAGCTCTGTGTGTTGTATGTTGTGTGTGGTGATGTTGTGTGTGGCGTTAGGTTGTGTTTGCGACGGTGGGTGGCAGGTGGTGTGCAGCAGGCTGGCCAACATGAACCTTCAGCTTTCTTCCATGCGCATTGTGGGATGCCTGGCATATTGAGCATGTTGAGCAGACATGTTGTCTGGCGCTGACCACACTTGGTCATTAGGGCAGCCCAAACGATGCGACTAGTTGATGTCAAATCGCCTGATGAAGCTTCATGTTGTGTAACAGGTATGTTGTGAGTGTTTTGTGTTATCATTGGGTTTGGCTGGCATGTTGTTGGGGGGTACCTGACAGTCTAGCAACTGTTGAACACAGGTGGCAGCTTGCAATGGTGCTGGTGGTGACTGCTCCCACTTCATCAAGCTGCACAGAGAGGGGTCTGTGACACCTAAGGCAATGGTCCCTGGCATATGCCTTGTGCGCAATGCGCAGGAGCAGGGCCTTGCTGATGATGGTGTTGCTCCAGCCCTCTCCTTGTGGTGCAATGGAAGGAAGGGGCTGCAGCTGAGGTACGGGCTTGAGGTGTGATGAGAGCGCTTCACTCTACAGGAAGGGTGTGAGAGGTCAGGGCACATGCACACACAAGGAACGCAACAGCAAGGTGTACCATGAATTCCTGGTTGCCCTGCTCCTCACAGCAATGGCGGAGTGTTGGAGAGATGGGCAGCGTCATGAAGGTTGTACCTAGACCAGGAGAAGAAGCCATTAGGGGCACAAACCCACTGAAATATGCTCAGGCAAGGCGCTGTAGGGTACCCATCCACCAGTCGTTGTCCACCTGAGTCTGCAGCTCACATGTGGTGTGCAGCATCTCCTGCTGGCTTGGAAAGCACCAGGACACAGAAACACATGCCAGTGAGACGTTCAGCAGGGGGACAGGGCTCATGGTCACTGCACTTGCCGCAATTGCAGCTTTGGTGGTTGAGAAACAAGGCAGGTTTGTGGTACCACAGATTCAACCCTCAGCGAGAGTGGTAGAGAGAGCATGACACTTGGACTGGTCGTATTGGTGGCGTCCTGCCACATTCAGGAAGTAAGCAACATTTCTCTCAGCTTCAAGCACCTCTTGCAAGCGCTTCATCGTGAGAGTCGTCATCTTGAGGCACAAGTTCTTGATGTGGGTGCAAAGAGGCCTCTCTCAAACCTGGTGACTTCTGCCTTGGGACATGTGCGAGGCAACCTCTGCTGTGCCTAATTAGCCCAGAGATCAGTGCATGACGTGTGTGTGTTAACTGGGCCCTTGAGGTATCCCTATTTTTAGGTTTAGTGTAAATGCCCAACAGGCAGACGCTGCCGTTCTAGGCATGGGCGGCGCCGCTGCTGGGCAGAATGTACATTGCATGAGGTGTGATGGGGGCCGCCTATGAGGTGGTTCTGCAGTGAATAAGCTATCCCATAATGGGTGCATCATTGGGAGACTTGGGCAATACAAATGCCTTGCCCCTCACATGGTGGGTGGGTGGGCAAGTGGCAGGTGCGGTGGGTGGGAGCTCCCACCCACTGCACTGGCCATGAAGGACCAGTTAACTTTCTTTTTGTCAGTTGGGGGGTGTTGTGTGTTGCAGTGAATGGATGAAAGTACTTGCATCAAAAGAACGTCTTCAGGTCTAATGAGAAGGAGAAGAGTAAATTTATTTTTATGTACTAAGCGCCTAAGCGCCTCAGGTAGCGGGCTGGTTGGAGCTGATGTAGATGGACTGCATGGTGTCGGCCTTGAGGTCATAGATGAAGACCATTGTGCAGCCAGCAGGGCAGGCAGCTAGTCTCTCCAGCATGTAGTCGAACCCATGGTCCTTGAACTTGGGGAAGATGAAGACCAGCTCAGCAAGGCGCTCCTCCTGCATGAGGGCACAGAGACGTTGCATCTCAGTGTGGGCTATGGCTAAGGCGAGCCACTTGTTGGCAGGTTTGGCTCCTATGACTTTAGGTACAACAACAATCGTTGCCCCCTGCCCAGCAGTGTAATTGTCCTTGGTCCACATGGCTGCTGCAATGAGATTCACCCAGTGGATAGGAAGATGTGTAACTTCCAGCAAAGCAGCACTCCACGCAGCGTTTGGGTTGATTCTGCACATGGTAGTGTGGATGGGTGGGTGGCTGTGGATGTTGGTGAAGAAGGCACAAGGTGGAAGAGCTTCAGGTACCTGCAGTGCTCGAGGTGCTGCTGCCTCCAGGTCCCTTTGTGTTTGGAAACACGATTGGCCAATGGGTGTGTGGCCTTGATTAATAAAGGCCATGGTTGCGCATGTGTGAGGAACTGTAAAAGGCCCTAAGTATTTATTATCTCTGATTTTCTGTGTGTCTTGGTCTGGTTCCAGTGAATTCACATGAACACAAGGATGAAGGCAAAGTGATTTCTTCTCTCATCAACTGACTCAAGATGGCAAAGAAGAGCTGTGTGGATGATGACAAGGAATTCATTAGTATGTAGAAGTGAATTGCATTGATTTGGTCATCTTGAGGTGCATTGTTTGCCTTTCATGGTTGTACTTATGCGCAACCTTGCGTTCACACTCCAGATGTGCTTCGCTACCACTTCTATGACATGAAGCTTGTGTATGTGATGGAGACAAGGACCAGGCCCTTTCACAGCGTCCACTCGCTTTACTGATTTGCACATCTTTATGAGGTGTGTGTGATGGACGACTTGGTAACCCAAATGGCCTACAACAAAATGCCTACCAAGTTCTCTTCCTTGAGCATTGTCAGCCTTGCACAGGTGGCTCGCTGCTACCCAGTATAGCCTCGCCCCCCCCCCCTCCGATTCTGTGAGGCCTGTGGTGTTGTACCTGATGCCCAGCTAATGTTTTCTTTTCGTTTTCTGGTTGTGAAGTGTGACTTCAGGTCTGTTGACAAGGAGTTGGACTGGGAGGTTTGGCTGGTGAATAAGGAGAAGCAGGCTAGGACGAACCTGCTGCTCTACATGGCGTGGAGGTACTTGGTATGTTGCTCCACCTCCCACCTTCCCACATGTCCATTATTTGCTTGCATGATGAAGGTGGTGCATGGCAGTCCATGCAGAACAGTGGCAAAGCTGCAAAATCAACAATGCTGTTTCACATCGAATGTGCCAAGGATCTGGAGGCAGTCAACCGCCTGTTCAGCAGAACCAAGTTCTATGGTGTCCAAGATCAAGGTATGTAGAAACCTGTACTGCACCATGGTGCCAAGCTATCTCACGCACACTGATTTGTCGCGCAGATGAAGCGCTGGAATGGAACTTTGTTTGGACCGGCAGTGAAGCTCTCGAATGGTTGCGCAGGAACGCGGCTGCCATTGAGAAGGAGCCTGTTTGGGTGTACCTTGTCAACGAGGACATGTACCTCAAGGTCAAAGAGAAGTTTGAGCAACTTGTGGAGCCAGTGGTGGATGAGGAAGAGGAGGAGGTGCCTGGTGCTCGTGGCCACTGTGCAACAGCCAGGTGAGAGCATGAGCTACAGGTACCTTACTGGCTTTATGGCACTGGTGTTGTGCTTTTCTTCTGGGCTCACCAACTCAACACTTCACAAGTTCCTCAACTATGTGAGGAGGTCTGCCAACTCACAGAAAAGTATGAAGAAGAACTGAGAGTCCTGCACAAGAGTAACAGCCAGTTACAGACGATGGTGCTTCAAGTGCAGCAGATGGCACTTATGGGAAGCTTTGGTATGTAGTCACAACCATGCACCTGCCTCTCTGTGTGTTGTTTGTTGCATGTTGCTGAGTGCATTGCTCCTGATCATGTGTCAGCAGGTTTGCCAGGCCTTACCCCAGTCTGTCAGGCTTCACAACTCCACTCACAAGTGGTACCCATTGTGACGTTTTGTGTGCATGCACAAGCTGTGTGGAGTGTTACTCACTCTTGCCTTTATGTGCTACTCATGTTGCACCTTCAGGCAGACCACATGTGCTGGTGCTGCACATCACCAGGCCGCCAGCCCCATCGCCTTTGGGGAACAGGACTTGCGTGGACACAGGTACATGATACCTTTCCTAAGCAACAGCACCTTTGGAACTGATGCATAGCCTTATTGTGTCGTAATAGGCACCCAACCAACCTACATCAACTTGGATGAGGAGCCCTCACAACCATTCCAAGCCTCACCTGACATCCTTGCCTCCCAAATGGATATTGATGAGGATGACATTGGTGAGAAGGAGAAGGAGAGGAAGAAGAAGAAGAGGAAGCACATCCCAGAGAGTGAGGACGAGGAAGGTGGCAATGAGGCCAAGGCAACACCCAAGACAGCTACCAAGCATGCAGCCAAGACCACACCAGCCAAGGTGGCGAAGGGCAAGGCGAAAGATGATGAAGTACCTAGCGACAAGGGCGAGGAGGAAGGTAGCAAGGAGGAACTCCCTGACATCGAAGAGACGAAGCCAGCGAAGAAGGCCAAAGCACCAGCCACATGTCTCGCCAAGTGCACCAAGGTGGCAACCTCCCAACCAACCTAGGCAGCGAAGGGCAAGGCGAAAGACGCCAACGTACCTAGCGACAAGGACGAGGAGGAAGGTAGTGAGGAGGAGTTTCCTGATGTTGAAGAGATGAAGCCAGCAAAGAAGGCCAAAGCACCAGCCATGCCTGTCACCAAGCCTGCCAAGGTGGCAACCTCCCAACTGACCAAGGCGGTGAAGGGCAAGGTGAAAGATGCCAACATACCTAGTGACAAGGATGAGGAGGAAGGAGGTAGTGAGGAGGAGTTCCCTGACGTTGAAGAGATGAAGCCAGTGAAGAAGGCCAAAGCACCAGCCACACCTGTTGCCAAGCCTGCCAAGGCAGCAACCTCCCAACCAACCAAGGCAGCGAAGGGCAAGGCGACAGGTGGTGATGAGGAAGGCAAAGGAGGTGAGGGGGAAGACAAGGAAGAGGGGGAAGGGGAGGAAGGTGAGGAGGAGCAGGACAACGAAGAAGAGGAAGAAGAGCAGGCAACTACAAAAACCACCACCAGTGGCAAGCGCCAATCGCCCCACATCCAGGAGAAGGAGGCCAGCAAAAAAGGTGCTAAACCCTTCCACCGCCACCACAGCTAAGTGCTTACGTCTTCAATGTGTGCGTGCATGTGTGGCAGCGCAAGCAAGTGCCTGTGGCAGGAGCTGCAGCACCAAGAAAGGGGTATAGTTGAAACCAATGTGCCTAATGATGAGTGTCATTGATGTGCAATCACTAAAACTGGCAACATAAAATGCAAACCGCCCAAAGCCTCCGCACGCACCTGCATGCACACACATACAAGAGCTCACCCACTCACCTACACCTCTCTGTGGTTCTTTAGACCAAACCTCCATCGATGTCCTACCAGGATGGCTATGGTAGTGAGAAAAGGCTGCTGAGTGAAGGTGCTAAGTCGTATGGTACCTGCTTGAATGAGGCAGTTGTTGAGGACTGGGCGGCAGTTGTTGAGCACCAGCAATTTGGGGCAGAGCTGTTTCAGTGTTCCAGGCACAAGATTGCTGTCATGGCAGCAGGCTTTCTGAACACTACGCAAGTGGCAAGGTACCAACCTCTCTCACCATAATGGACATGCCTATGATGCTGCCACTCCTACTCACCGTCCTCTATTTCGCACCTCCACAGCCTCATTGATTCAATCACCTCAACAATGGCCACCTGAGACGTCCTAGCTGGCCAGATCAGCGCGTCCAGCAGAGTAGACATGCTTCCTCACCTTTGCCAATGACCCTGAGGGTACTGACCTGCTCATTGAATGCCAAAGCCAGATTTCGTGCCACACGTTAGCAATTCCCCTCATTTCCCAATCACAGGCTCAACTTTGAGCCAAACACTCCAGGCGTTTGTGTGAGGTACCAGTCAAGATACCGACAAGTGGTTGGCAGGAGGGATGCAGAAGCTTCGCTTCGACCCTGATGTGGAGAAGGGGGTGCCCACACTCACCAGCCTGCCACTGAGCTTGCACACCAGCCAATGACTGGGTGAGGTGCTCAATGAACAAGGGTGTGAAGAGTGCTGGTTCCATTGGTCAACCAATGTCATCTCCCAGTTGCCTGCTGTAAATGCAGTAACTCTGCCTGGTTTGGCTGTTATCCCCCATGCCTTGCAGTACGCTCCCCACCGTTTACATGCATTGCTATTCTCACTTGTCTGGGTATCAGCTGGTGAACTCCATCTCACAGTTGATATATGTACCTTTGTCCTGTTTGCACAGTCTCTCCTTCCACCTAGCCACCTGCAACCTCACCATGGCCTCATTGTTGCTTGGTGAGACCCCAGAGCCCTGGGCAAACAGAAAGCAGGCAGATCACAGACCAGCCCAGGTGCCATTTCGTCACTGGTTTCTTGTAGACCACACAGGGCAACACCAACAGGTACCTGGAACCATTTGCTTCAAGTTCCCCAGCAGTTTACGATGGGATCAGCTCACAACCTGCACCACACAACAGATGCTCAAGATGGTGAAGCAGTCTGCCATCCTGGCCAAAGTCCCAGTGAAGAACAAGCTCAATGAATCAAGGCTGAACTTCTTCATGAACACTGGCACCTCCAACAAGTTTCACATAAGGCACCAAACCTCACCATACTACCAACATTTGCTCATCCTTAGCGCAACCACGTGCCTTTTTTGTGTCATGCATGTGTGTGTGCATGTGTGTGCATGTGTGTGCATGTGTGTGTGCGTGTGTGTGTCTCTCATCAATCAGGTGCACATGGCTGTGCTCAACCAGTATCCTGGAGACCTCATCATCATCCACCCAGGCACCTGGTACGCAGTTCAGACTGCAGTATGTCCTCTTCCTTCTTGCCAGTGCATAAATGGTTGTTCATGTAGCGCCCTAAGTGCTGTGTTTTACCTTGTGCCATAAGCTAGGCTGACTGCATTGCGGTGGACTGGCCACTCCTGATATTGGACCTTAGCTCTATCAAGGAGATGGTGCCCATGGGAACCAGCATGTTGGCAGGACGACACTTGCTGCAGCTGCTGTGGTGCCTCCTGCGCTTGGTGCCTGAGATGTCAGTCCAGGTACAATTGAAAAGCTCAATTCTGGTTGATGGCTACTCCTTCATCAGCTGCTCATCATGTGTGTATTCCCATGCCATTGCAGGATGCAATGCATGACATGGCCCTACTTGCACACTGCAGTGTACCTGAGATGATTCACACCCTCATTTGCACTCTTCGCCAGCTCAGTGCAGCACGAAAGTGTCAAGATGATGCCTCCTACTTTGCTCTCCTTCGCTGGGTACCTTCTCTGCCTGTTGACCTCTCATGCCTGCCCTAGCTCATGAGGAAGGTGCCCAGCACCAACGCTGATGCACACATCTCATCCTTGCCTTGCAGGAGAACATTCAACCACTGGAGGTCATGATGGACCTGACGCAGCTTCACCTGCCATCAGCGCAGGCACGTGGGCTCAGGTGGGACACATGGACCAGCATCATGGGCAAGGCCATGCTTGAGCTCGATGAAGATGAACATCAGCGTCTGGCGTTGTGCCTCCTCAAGGCCAGCCCAAACTGCTGCACCTGCAAGGCAGTGATGTTCCCCTTTGGGTGGGGCTGAAAGGGTGAGAGCGGCAAGTACTACTGCACCTCCTGCCTCCCCAAGGATCTGCAGGCTGCTCTGCGCAGCAGTCTCACCAAGAAACAGAGCACCACCTCTTTGCAGAGCGCCAAGGTGCTGGACCAGCTCTATGCTCTTCTGCTCGCTGAGCTGGCCACTTTCGCCTCAGTCACTGATGAGGCCCTTGAAGCTGCCTTGAGCTACAATCTTCACATTAGGTCCATGCCTGAGGTCGTCAAGCCAGCCTCAGATTCCCCTTCGCCACCACCTACAATCCTCTCCACCATCAACCCACCCTTGGAGCACAAGGACAATAGCAGCAACCTTCCTTCCACTGAGCTGCAGTCAAGGTAGCTTCCAAACCTCAAATAGCTGTGCATTGCATGCTGCAAACACGGTGTCTCACCTCTTGTATAACCCCCCCCCCTGCAGGTCAGCTTGCTTCACAGGTGAGCTGCTGCCATTCCAGAAGGAGGGAGTGGACTTCATCCTGAAGTGTGAGCAAACGCCTCATTTTGGTGGCTGCTTTCTCTTTGATGACATGGGCCTGGGCAAAACAGGTACCTTGGACTCGCCTTCCCCCCTGCCTCCTGAGATACCCCCTTCTGATCAGGAGCATGTGCCTGTGTGCGTGTGTGCATGTGTGCTGTTTGTCGTATGCAGTCATGGTTCTTGCAGCCTTGGCAGCACATCCATGATGGCCTACGCTTGTTGTAGCTCTGGGTGCCCTGGTTGTTGAGAACTGGCGCCAGGAGGTGTGCAAATGGCTGGGTACCAAGCCAAGCCATGTCGTGGCCTGTCCAAGCAGCAAGGCACTTCAGGATTTCGTGAATAAGAATGAGTGTTCCTTGGATGAGATGCACGTGGTCATCGTTACCTATGATGCACTGCCCCAGCCCTGCGTACTTTGCCTTCCATTTCTCCATTGCATGCCAGAACAGCTTGTGACCAACCACTTCTTTTGTTTTACCTCTCATTTGTGCAGTTGCACAAGCCAATCTGGCAGTGAGTTGTGTGGGATGAGATGCAGAACCTCAAGGACGACAAGACCAGCTGCTTCCAACATGCCATGAAGGTCAAGAGTGAACTCGCCATTGGCATGACTGGTACCTAAGCCCCTCCTGACCTGCGATAGTCCCCTCTAACAGCACAACACCACTCCACTGCAACTCTAACTGTTGCACTCCATCCAGGCTTCCCGCTTGAGACCAGCAAGGATAACATCCTCAGCTACCTGAAGATCTTCAACAACATGAGCAATTTTGGAAAGCGCACGTGCCACTTCTTCCACAAAAGTGCCCTGGCCCAGTTCTGCATTCATCGACTCAAGGGCGACCTCAACAGGGACAAGAGCCCTCTGGTAGCAGTTCCAGGTACACCAGCAAACCCTTCTTGTCCATGCCTCACACACATCCATGTCCCTCACCTTGCTCCTCTACAGATATCACCCTCCACATCATGTACCTTGAACCTTGGGCGCCTGACATGGTCATGCACAAGATCTTCACTGCAGGGTGTGCTGGGCTGGCACCTGATCAAACGATGCTCAAGGCACACCTCACGCTCATGGTTGCTCAGCACTGGTTCACCATCCCCCTGTGGTTGTACCAGATTGGTGCCATTGACAAGAGGCAGCTCATGGACTTCTGCGACCTGCCTACCATGCGCTGGTGGATGGAGGCTGACTGGAGCAAGTGGGCACCCAAGCAACTCTTCTCCCACCATTCCAGTGCCGCTCCTGGTGACATGGAAAAGTGGAAGGAAGTGCTCAACAGCATCAATTTTCCACCTGCAGGCCTTGCCATCCGCCGCAAGGCGCCTGCAGTTGTGTCAATGCCTGATACCTGGGCCAACCTACCACACTCCGCCAAGACTGGCTACATTGCTAGGTATGTGTTCCTCAGTTGCCAACTGCAAACCCGCCAAGATAAAGTGCAATGCGCCCTCTGATACCTGCGCATCTCTTGCCCACAGGTGGGTGCAATGCGCCTTTGATGAGGGGAGGAAGCTGGCAGTGTTTGGGCAGCACCTGCACACCTTCGCCATTCTCAGGCACCAACTTCGCAAGCAACACCTGCGCAACCTTGATATCCTTGAGGTATCAGGCCGCATCCCCACTGAGAAGCATGCTGAGCAACTCGCACAGTTCCTCAGCTCAACCCTGCCTGGCATGCTCCTCCTCTCCACCAACGTGTGCACCATGGGCATCAACCTACAGCAGGTGACCAAGGTCATCTTCATCGAGTCGAGCTGGAATCCAGCAACTGACCACCAGGCCATGTGCTGTGCATGGCGGCTTGGGCAGCAGCAGCGCATGATAGTTGCCCACCTCCTCATGCGAACCACCATCAACCAGCATGTCGCCAACACCATCGCTGCCCACAACTCCAAGGCTCTCAGGTTCAACAGCAACATTAGGAGCAGCCGCCGCAACCCTTCCAACCATCAATTCCACATCTGCCTGACCAAGTGGGCACAAATGTCATGCACTTGGGCGAGGGCTCATGAAGACCATGAACATAGGTATCTAGTGGACTTCACAGCAAGAACTGCTGAGCTACAGCACACTACTGCTGAGTACCTCTTTGACTCTGAGGGTGCTGCTGTGTGATTGCCATTCACCCAATAAAAACACCTCAACCACAAAACCTTCTCACTGCCCTCCTTCCTGCCCATCCCAACTGCTTGCCAGAACATGCCTGCTAATGTGTCTTTATTCATTTAGGTACCCAAAACGTTTACATCTAGGTAGCTCAGGCACGCAATTTTTGTGTCCCTACCTTAGGCATGGAAAACTCACCTTAACTCCCATTGGTGATCTGGGTAAGTTAGACTTCAGTGGTCGTGGAGAGAGATCAGGTAACCAAAGGTCTGTGGGCTGGCTGACCATGAGTCTCCACTGTGTGAAGGGGCCCTTCTTCCTAAGAAGGACTCAAGTTGCCCTGCACTTTTGGGGGGCAGAGTGAATGAGCAAGGTGTTTTTCTTCTTGCCTCGCGTAGTCCTTTCATGAGGTAGGCCGACCTTGGTGGCGGTGACCAGAGTGTCCACTGCGCCTGCCACC
>CDFN01042469.1:0-12832 GCA_000826445.1 Acanthamoeba quina | reverse complement strand
GGGGGGGGGGGCGAGAGGTGCCTTGGCCTGACGCCTGAGACTCGTGGCTACGTCAGTCGAGTCCACCGCACCGGAGAGGCGGGACCCTCGCCTGGCAAATGGGTTCCAGCTCTTGCGCTTCTCGTGGCGGTCATCCGATTCCTCCCCTCCACTTCCATCGTCGTGACTCATCTCCCAGTGAAGACTGACTTCTGCAAAGTCGCGTGGGAATTAGCGTCGCTCGGTGGAAGTGTTAAAAAAAGCGAATGTGGTCTCGCCTTGGTCGGCGTGGCTGCGAAGATGAGATGGTTGTTGTGGAATTTTGTACAATAAATGAAACGGAAAGCGCAAGAAATGCATTGATGGGGCGGGACAGAATGTGGAGTTGATCGCGGCGTCACAGCTTTGAGGCTGAGTGGCCAAACGAGAAGACCGAAGCAAGCGAGGACAAATTCGAATTAATTCGCGGTTAATTGGTCGGAGAGCGAAGAGAGGAAGCGACGGTGACGAGAATGGAGAAGTAGTAGAGGCGTAGTAAAAGGTGTGGCGCGCTGTGCGGTAGTTACCTAACTCAACGGGTTGGACCTCCCCTAGCCGATCTTGGGAAGCTTATATCTTGTTCTCCAAGTTACCGACGCGTAAGGCAGAACAAGAGGATGAGAGGATTAGCGAGAGAGAGGGTCCGTCTTTCCTGATCCCCCCTCGTCTTCTTCTCTTCTTCCAATTGACTTGTTCTCTCTACGGCGCCGCGTATATCGACTTCCTCTTTTCTCTGTCCTCCCGCTCTTGGTTTCCCCAACGGCGTGGGTTGGAACTCTACAAGTGTCGACACAATATTCGCTTTTAGGGATCTCATACCGAGCACGCATACCAACACGCGAAACTTCGGTCTGGCCTGTGGCCCAAGACAAGAAGAAGTGCCTCTTGCAACGTTCAAGTTGAAGAAGGAGAGGGAACACACGAACGAGCCTGGCCGTACCACTACTGCAGTCACTCTTGCTTGCTCGAGTTGAGTTGAGTTGCTTGTTTACTCCCAATTTATTTATACAAAAAGGATTGAAAAAAGGGAGCAAGCAAAGAAAGGGCACAAAAAATGACCAACCTTTGAAGAGAAGAGGACAGCTTGAAGAGACTTCACCTTCAGTGGATCCTGTACGAGGAGGAACGTAGCGATGATGACGATGACGATGAGACAGAGGACAAACAACGCCAAATGCACACACCAACCGGAGGAGGTGACGAACCTGGACTTGATGGTTTCAGCGAGAAGGAGGAACGCCTTGTTGACATTGTCGCCGTCCTTGGCGCTGGTCTCGAGAAAGAGCGCCTCCTTGTTCTTGGCGAACTCCTGAGCTCGCCGCGTGCTGTGTCAGGATTCGGCTCGTACGACAACAAGAGGAGGAGATGGCGATGGCGACATATATCTACCTTTGCCTTACGCTGGTCAACTGACCTGTCGTCATCCAGATCGCTCTTGTTACCCTGCAGATGCACGTAGCGTCAGATCCACCAACCAATTGACGCGAGCGATCCATTGATGTGAAGAGGAGGAGGAGTAGGAGAGCACGTACGACGATCATGAGGGCGGCATTTGGAGGGGCGTGCATCTCGACCTCCTTCAACCAGTATTCGTTGATTTGCGAGAAGCTCTGTGGACGTCAAGCGAGGGTGAGCACCAGACTATTACTCTCTTTGTGCGACGTAGCGCTAGAGGTCGCCGTAGCTCGATCTGTCTTGCTAACATACCTTGGGGTCCGTGATGTCGTAGACCACAATGACACCGTGGGCGCCGCGGAAGTACGTGTTCGTCACTGTCTTGAACCTGCACCACAAGAAGATGGAACACGAGCATTTTGTGAGCATGACGATTCACGCTTTCATCTTTCGCCCCTTCATCCAGGCACAGCGTGAGCTGATCCCTCTGTGGGTTGTGAGGAAATGGAGCACCTCTCCTGTCCGGCCGTGTCCTGTTCGATGCGCGCACACGAAGGAGAGCCGGAATCAGTGCGCGATGCTACGAGAGAAGGAAGAGGAGGGACCACAGTACCCACAGCTGCAGCTTGACCACTTTGTCGTCAATGTCCACCGTCCGGATCTGTGCAAGCCAAGCGCGACCAGCGGAGCGCGAAGGGTCAACGAGCGAGCTTGGGAAGGAGGCTACAAAGGTCGTTTGAGCACAAGCAAACAAACCTTGAAGTCAACGCCCACGGTAGTGCGGTAGGTGTCCATGAATTCGTTGTCCGCGAACCGTCCCAGAAGCGACGACTTACCGACTCCCTGGCTTCCTGCAGATGCCCATTTACAACAGATAAATTATTTATCATAATGAAAATGCAAGCCAACGCGATTGTGCCTGTGGGCGCAGTAGTACCGAGAAGTAGAATCTTGAACAGATAGTCGTATTCGGACGTGCTTTCGAATTGGGCGCTGGAGAAGCCCTTGCCATCGCGCAAGCCCTCGCTGCTGGCGTGGCTCAACTGCATGGGTGGCTCTTTCTTGATTCGTATGGGGTCCTCTTCCTCTCCGCCTCGATTGTATCCTTGGTTGCCTCCCCGTCCTCCATCTCCCCTGGCCTCGTTCCCTCCAGTTCCCCTATACTCGCCTCCGCCATTTCCTCCATTTCCACCCGATCCTCCGGCGTTTCCACCCCCAGACCCCGTCAGCTTCGAGCTATCACAACCCATCTTCAACGATCGTTCTCTGCCAACACAAGATTTGAGCTCGCCGCAGGCAACCACTGAAAAAGAAAACATAGAGAAAATATTTTCCTCTCGCTTCTGCGACCGCCTCCTTAATTGAAGAATGGGCGCCAACGCGTTCAGCAAGGAAGTGGGTGAAGAGGGGGGTAAATGTGGCCAACATAGTGGCCAAAAATGAGAGTTGGAGGAGGGAGACAAGAGGAAGAAGAGAGCAGCACTATGCTGGCTAGGCTGATGGTGACGATGGCGACGATGACGAAGGCGATGGCCATCGATCAGTCCTGGGCCGTGAGCGAGTCTCCAGAGGCGCTGGAGGAGGCGGGGACAAAGCGAGAGTCGAGGATGGACTCGACGATCGTCGTGAGCATGTTCGCGTCGGCGATGAAGTTGATGATGGGGGCGGGAGCCTGTTCGGCGATTCCTTGGGTGGATGGAGAGAGGCAGAGTAAAAAGGGATGAGGTGATGGGCAGAAGAAGAAGAAGCAGAGGAAGAGCGGTACATACCCTCTCGAGTGGTCGCGGCGATGCAGCCGTGGAAGGTGAGGCCCAAGCGAGCGGAAGTGTACAAGTTCAGGTGGCGAGAGGTGATCAACTGAGGCCACCGGTGGTGGAGAGCAGGCGTCAGGGAATCAGATCAACCAACAAAAAGAGGGCTGCTGTCAGTGTGCGGCGATGGTACCTCGACCACGTGCGCTCCTGGCCGTGCGGCGAAGAGGTTGATGAAGCCTGGAGGCCAACGTCAACGAATTAGCTTAGTGAGCGCATGCGTGCAAATGAAATCCGAAGATGTTGTGACGAGCACCTGCTCCATGAGGGCCCATGATGATGTCGGCCTCGCTGAAGAGCTTCATCCCATCCGTCGCGTTCATGTGAGCATGGTGCTCTATGAAGTTGATCTTCAGGTGGCCCGTTCGATAGTGGTCGTCCTCCTGGATGTCGACGTCCTCCTTGTCTTGCGTGGACAAACGCTGAAGCTTCGCCGGATAAGCGGCGGCGAGGTCGAGGATCGCCTTCTTGACCTCGTCGTAGTTGAGAATGATCCGTCCCTTCCACCCGTGGGGCTTTCGCACCATGAAGAGGATGTTCAATTCGATGTCCTCCTTGGGCAGGCTCACCTTCGCCGGATCGTCGATCGCCAGCACGCTTAGCCGCCGGTCCTCCGGCACCTCAAGGGCATTGAGCAGAGTCTGCGAGATCAACCGCGTCATGCCGATCGACGGCACGTCGTTGCGCTCTACGTATTGCGTGTAGTAGACCACATCGGCCTGCACCTTCGTGTTCCACAGCAGACGATCCCTGTTATGCATTTGCGATACGTGGGAGCGCAAACAAGTTTTAGGTCCGAATCAACGACGCAGAGAGCATCAGCATGGAAGGAAAAGCAAGAGACGTACTCGGATATGTTCAGGAATGCATAGAGGGACTTGATCAGAGGATTGGGGAACTGCCAGCCCAGGTGAATGTAGATGTGCTCGTTGGCCTGGACGTAGGGCAGAAGCGTGGACAAACGGAAGTATTCGCTCACCATCATGTGCCAGAACATGACCTGGTGAGTGTGCGAGATCACGACCACCTCCTTCACCTTCTTCCATTCTCCGTCCTTCGAGGTCTGTCGGGACACACAGTCAAAAGGATGAGTGGAGATGATGAAGAAGAACGCCGCGTTTGAAGTGATACCAGCGACCGCAAGCGCCTACCTGATTCTGTACTGTGGGGAAGTACTGATGGCGGAACTCGGTCAGGTTGAACGTGTCGGGCCACATGGAAATGAAGACGTCGTCGCCAAGCACGGAGCCAGCCTTCGTGACCCAGGCATCGTAGACCACGCCCACCGCCGGCGGGTGAACATTCTGGCCTCGTCGCAGGATCGTCACGTCATTGTACTGAACACGACGAGGAAGGGCAGCACGTAGCAGCGGACACGTTAGAGCAGTGCGCTTCGAGAGTACGTTCAAGAAGAGTCTGGACCGAAAAGCGCACCTCCTCTTTCTCAAAGGCCGCGACCAGAGGCTTCAGTACGACCTTCTTCGTTCGGTAGAGAGCGAGAGCAGGGCCGATCGAAGGGTAGAAGCGAGGAGGCTGGTAGAAGCGGTAGTAGCGGTCGAGCAGGTTGTAGGAGTCCATGTCCGCGCACATCGAGTTGAAAGCGGAGCATGGCAGCGTGTAAGACGACTTGGCCGCTGCAATCGGCATCAAAAGAGACGTAAGCATCTTCGTTGCGAAGTAGAGGGCATGCATCGTCGTACCACCCCAGAGTTGGTGAAGGTTGTAGTCGGAAGCGGGATGAAACTGCAGCAAGCACGGTTAGGCGCCTGACAGCCGACAATGCAAGAGACTTAAGAGAGTGAGCTAGCGCAGTACCGTGACCACTTTGACGGGCGACGTGGTGGCCTGAACGTTCTTTGTAAAAGGCCGATTGTGGTGCGAGGTGACGTTAGATTTCAAGTAAACGAATGAACGGATAGTCCCCGAGCTGACGGATCCTGAAGCGTCCGGGCAAAGGGGGGCGTACTCGTGTGGCCTTGTGGCGGGTGTATCTGGCCATGACCTCGTCATGCGTCTTCTTCAGCAAGGCGGGTGCTGTGGTTGTTGCGGGCTCTGCGGGAGCGCTGGCGCTGGCAGCTTTCGGAAGCGGTGTAGCCGGCGGTGCGGCTGACTTTTGAGGTGACGGCTTGGCTTCGACGACGTTGGGTGAGATGATTGAAGAGGATGTGGGCGGCGCTGACTCTCCTTCTGGCCCGGCTCTGAGCTGCGCGTCCAGGACGGCAGAGAGCGTGGTCGGATCTTCAGCAACAGGGCCGTGCGAGCTGAGCGTAGCGAGCCAGCCGAGGAACAAGAGCAGCATGAGGGCCAGAGCTCCCTGCCACCAGATGCGAGCGAGTGGTTGCATCTTTGGCGCTACGTGCAGAAAAGATGGCGGGCAAGATTTTAGCAAAAGATCAACGGGGTCGGAGCTAAAAGGGGTGGACAAGGACAGCAGACGAACCTTGAGGTGAAGGCAATCCAGTCAATACAGCAAGAGTTGGAAGAGATTGACTCTGTCTTCTTCTTTCCAAAGTGAAAAAGTGAGCACACACGTAGCGGCTTGCGGCCTGGTGACGCAGCAACCACCCAAAGGGCGGCCATAAAACTCGGGGCTTGGTGGGGACAAAAAATGCGAAGACTCAACAAAATTCTCTCTTTTATTGAGGGCTGGCGGCGAAGAGCACGCTACACATTGACGAGGGGGTAGGCGCTCATGAGGGGAATCGATCGGCCCTTCAGGCTCGCCGAAACGTCTGCGTGATGATCGTGGACGAAGGCGGCGACCTGATCGTGGAACCACCCGACGGAGGCGTCGGGCAGGCCGAACAGGGTCATCAGGGTGAGCATCTGCAGCCAGCGCTCGATGCCTCCGCGCTGATAGCGCTCCCAGCAGGCCTCCAGCGGGAAGGTGCGACCGCACACGCCCTTGGCGACCAGCCGAGCGTGGTAGTCGGCGAACAAGCGTCGCTCGTGCTTGCGGCGGAGCTCGGGCGAGGCGTTGCTGATCATGAACTGGGCCAGCTCGGTGAACGGGCAGGCCACGCCCACCTCGGGCCAATCCACCATGTGCACCTTGGATCCGATGCGCGCGCCGTCGCCTTCGACGTCTTCGGCGGTGCGCTCGCGCCCGGGCACCCAGAGAATGTTGGCCGCGTGGAAGTCGCCGTGGCACAGAGTGAAGGGCGTGGTGGGCTTGGTGACGTCGAAGCTGCGCTGGTAGGTCTCCCAGCTGGTGGCGGCCAGCGAGTCGTCCATGGCACGCACCACTTCGTCGCTCCACTTGACGCCCGTCTTGCCCTGCTCTATCGTGCGCTTGACTCCGAGCCACTTGTTGCGCATGCCGTCGATGGCCAGCTCCCACCGGGCGCGATCCCGGCCCTGAAGCCACTCGGCGGCCTTGAGCCACGAGTGCCCGAGCAGCGACTCGTCGCGCCAGAACGCGGCGTGCACGTCGGCCATCGCGGCGAACACCTGCTCGATCATCTGCAGGCCCACCGATTCGGTCTGGAGCTCGGCCGGGAAGCCCTTGACTGGACCCCAGCACTGATTGCCCAGAACGTGGCTGCCCAGGCGCGCGCCGGTGGTCGACAGGTCCTCCATCACCACCACGAAGTCGCCCGTGGTCCACGAGCCGTCGGCGTGGTACACCCGCGGCACCACCGACCGCACCTCCTGGCGCTCGGTGGCCGACCCGAAGGTGGCCAGGTTGGAGGCGAAGTTGCGATAGAAGTAGGCCTCGCGCGCGTTGCCCAGCAGGATCGACGTCAGACGCCGCGCGAAGACCGGCGTCAGGGTCTTGACCACCAGCGAGCGCGGACGGTCGATGTTGTCGACATTGTCGGCGCTGTCGTCGTCCCAGGTGAGGAGGAGCTTGAACATGGCGCCCATGAAGCCGCCGCCCAGGCCGTCGCCCGAGACCTCGACGTGCTGGAGCTTGCCCGCGGTGCCGAGGAAACTCTCCGCCCAGGCGATGAGCTCGGCGGTTGGCGGCAACGGGGCGGAGGGCGACGAGGCGGCCAGCGCGCTGGCGATGCGGTGTGGCATGGTGCCGGCCGCGCGCCACTGGCCCCAGCGGGCGCGGAGCCACGACCATCGGTAGAGGAAGGTGAAGCGCCAGGTGGCCGAGGCGCGGGAGGCGTAGACCGCCACCGCCGACACCACGGCGATGACGAACAGAAGGATGTACCCAAACATTGTGTGTGTGTGGTAAGAGGCGCAGGAGTATGGTGGTCCGGGACACCTGCGGCCCTTTTTCCTCCTGTGCTCTTCCCTTCTCTGGTGGTTTTCTCAGCTGCGTAATTAAGGACTTCGCTGAACGAGTATGTCGACAAATTCTCAAAGGGAAAGGACAAAAGAGAAAGAAGAACGGAAGGCAGAGATCTTGGTTTGCGGTTGGTCCTTTGGGGTTGTGCTGGGGTACATGAGCGGAATGTCCCATTTGGACTCTTGGCTGTTGGTGGGGCTAGAGGTCGGAGTAGTGGTTGTAGTCGTAGATGGTGAGGGTGGATCTCGTGCCCACGGCCAGCCTGTGGTCGACAAAGTGAAGGCACGCCACGGCGCTCTGCTGCGACAGCGTCGACAGGCACTTGCCCGAACCCATGTCCCACACCTGATCAAGTAGAGGAAGAAAGCGTGAGCACTCCCACCGAAGCCACCTTCACGGCTTGAGGCGGCGGAGAGGTCGTCACCTTGACGGTTTCGTCGGAGGACCCGGAGAGAACTTTGTTGGCGTCGAACTGGAGGCAACCCACGGGTCCTCCGTGCCCGGAGAACGTGCGCGTGCATGGCCGCGACACCTGCCGCATGTCCCACGCCTGCACACGGCGAAAAAGAAAACGAATGTGAGCACCGTGGACTCACCGTTGCATCGCGAGATGAATGGGAGACCTTGATGACTTTGTCGAGGGAAGCGGTGAGCAGCAGGTTGAGCGACTGGTCGTACTGCAGAGATGCGATGGAGGCGGCGTGGCCTGCACGTGCGGAAACAAGCAAACAAAAGCCGGTTTTTAGCGCGAATGAATGTCACATGGGCTCCGACAAGGCGACGAGGTACCGGTGATGGAGCCGACGCACTTGCCCGTTTCGATGTCCCACACCCGAGCCGACTGATCGGCGGAGCCCGTCACCAGGACGCCGTCCGCGAAATCCAAACACCAGATCGACCCGTTATGGCCTGTGAGCGTCGAGAGGTGCTCTCCACTCGCAGACGCCCAAATCCTGTATAGCGGCGTGGAGGGTGGGTGAGCGAGCGTGAGAATCGTGAGAACATTCTCGAGCTTGATCGGCGTGGTTGGCACTCGGTACCTGACGGTCAAGTCCTGCGAGGCGGTGGCGAGGATCTGCTGGTCGAAGCGGAGCGCGCACACGCGCTCTGTGTGGCCCGAGAGGGTCTTGAAACACCGGCCCGTGTCTAGTCGCCAGTATTTCACGTCCTGCATGAGTGTTCAACGAGAGTGAGATTCAATCCAGGGTCCTCTCCACATGCTGCAGTCATTAACGACGGGCGGGTCATGGCACGAGAGCTCAAGAGGGGGAAGTACGTGGTCGTCGGATCCGGAGATGATCTTCTCGTCGTCGAACTGTACGCAGCGCACGGGACCGTCGTGGCCAAAGAGAGTGTTCGTACTTGTCACTCGCTTGACATCCCACACCTTCACCACCTGCGCTTTGAGCCACAGCAATTGTTGGAATCACAAACTCTTTGGCACCGAACGGAGAGTAGACAGACAGCAAAGAAAAAGAAAAAGTTGTAAGGCGGTGCCTTGTCGATGGAACCGGTGACCATGGTGTTGCCCTGGAGCTTGACCGAGGAAATAGGGCACACCGTCACCGGCGTCCACCTGGTGGGACAACGGCAACCCAATGATGAGTTTAACGGGAGAGCCAGCGCTGGGGTTGGGCGTGAGACGGTACCAGTGCGTGCCCCTGTTGAATATGCAGCGCGGCGCGAAGTGCTTGGTCGCCCAGTTCGTCTCGTAGCGCAACCGCCTGTGGAGAATGAACAGAAAGAGGCAGCGCGGTCAGCCAACCTGATCCACAGGATCCAAATCGTGTGCAGTGTTGGCCTGGCAAGGCGGGTGGAGTGGGTACTTGAGGTAGCGCTCGATCCACGAGGTGGTGTCCCGCAGGTGGTGCGGGACGGCAGCGTTCTTGCCGAAGCGCTTCTCGTACTTCTTCTCCCACACGGACAGCTGTTCGAACAAGACAGACTAGTGAGCCATGCGACCGTGCGCGTAGGAGCTGCCGAGAGGGAGGGCACCTCGTCTGAGATCTTGCGCCAGCGTTTAGAGGACGAGACGAAGGCCCACAGATCCTTTCCATCAAGGAATCCCATGATCAACGCGCCACATTCCTGTGGCAGCTCGCCCAGCCTGCGCCAATTGACAGTTCAATGCGGCAATCGTATGATGATTATTGCAAAAGGCATTGATAGAATCAACAAATTCGAAAAGAAAATGAAATGATGTGTGCATGAGGGTGTGGCTGGGACGTACCAGGCTGCATTGCTGACCGACTGGCTCATGTTTGGCAAATTGCTCCTTCAATCGTCGCGTAGAAAATGAAAATGAAATGTAGAAAATGAGACATGTAATGAGATGAAACCGCAGAGAAGAATGATTCTACCTTGGGCCGGCCCCGTATATCGCCCTTCTTTTGAGATTGAAGGAAGGCTTCAAGCGCACACAGCGATCAGGATTGGCAAAACGACAGAGCCTCAGCGCTCTCTGTGCGGTTTGTCGTTGGTGAAAATGCACACAAATTGGTGTTCGCACAATTCGTTCTCAATTTGTGACACAACCAAGACGCGCCAGCCACCACTTGTCTGCTTCTTCTTCTGCCACACAAGCACAGCTTGAGGCCAGCAGCCACATCACACTGAGCTTCTTGCCTTTGGAGAGCCAAACATTTGAAGTTGCAACTGGTTTATGGAGTGGAGCAAAGGGAACAAGTGTGGCGATTGCAGGCGCTCACTTGTACTGCTGCTGGATGTACTTGGCGATGGTCTGGAGCTGGATGTTGGACGTACCCTCTGGACGTGAAGGTGGTCAGTGGACACAACAACACACACCGCACAAAGAGAGCACCGAGAAGCCGACTTACCGTAGATCTGTCCGATCTTGCAGTCCCTGAAGTACTTCTCGACGGGGAACTCCTTGGTGAAGCCCACACCTCCCATCAGGCTGCCAGCGAACACGCGTTGGTGAGCGTCTTGCCCATTCCGCTTGGATGCCAGAAAAGGGGGTGGTGTGGCGTACTTGATGCACAGGGAAGCGACCTTCTCGGCCACCTCCGAGGCGCGCAGCTTGGCGATGGCGGCATCGATGACGAAGGGCTGACCAGCCTCCTTCAAGCGGGCAGCACTACATCGGAGGCCAAAAGCCCAAGTCAACAAAGGCCAGCAACCAACGCAACGCAACAACCACACTTCAGGGCATCCACAGAAGACGAGAGGAGGGAGAAGGTGGGCCAGCGCGTACTTGTAGACCATGAGCTTCGCGGCGAGGATGTCAGAGTACATCGACGCGTACTGGAACTGCACGCCCTGGAAATCGGCAATGCTGCAAAGAATGTGAAGAATCAGTAAAGCAGTGCTAAACGATGACGACTACGCTCAGGCCGAGCGATTCGAGTACCTGCTGTTGAAAGCCTTGCGCTCGTTGATGTACTTCATGGTGTGGTCGAAGCAACCCTCGGCAACGCCCAGCATTTGCGCGCCAATGCCAATGCGACCCTCATTGAGCGTCTCGATGGCGATCTTGTAGCCCTTGCCCACCTCGCCCAGCACCTGGCTCGCCGGCACTCGGCAGTTCTCCAGGATCACCTCGCACGTCGACGACGCTCGAATGCCTGGTGAAGAGCGAACCGATCAACCACGGAGGAAGCCAAAGACGATGCACAGGAGAAAGAAGAAGGGCTGTACCCAGCTTGTCCTCCTTCTTGCCGATGCTGATACCCGGAGTGTTCTTGTCGATGAGGAAAGTGGTGATTCCCTTGTGACCTACGGAAGACGGATCGACGCGCAGTGGTGAGTCCCACACTCAATCAAAGCGACAGTAATGAAGACGAAGCCGGTCAGGTGGTGGTGTACCGGCCGAGGGATCCACAGTGGCCATGACGAGGAACAGACCAGCCTCCTTGGAGTTGGTGATCCAAGCTGGCGAGAGGGGAGGGGGACAAGTGAGATCAGGGCAGGCGAGATTGGTTGCCAGCATGTGGGCTTGGTGGTACCCTTGGTGCCGTTGAGCAGGTAGCCGTCACCGTCCTTCTTGGCGGTCGCCTTGAGGGCGAAGGCGTCCGAACCACAGCTCCACTCGCTGCGGTCGACACGCAAATAAATCGGTGAGCCCCAACCAAAACGTTTGCCAAGAACAATCACAGAATAGAAAAATGCTGCTTCGTACGAGAGGCAGAACGAGCCGACGGTGTCCTGGGCCAGACGGGGCAGCCACTGCTCCTTCTGCTTCTCAGTTCCCCAGCGGATGACCGCGTTGTTGACCAGCGTGTTCTGTGTACAGAC
Organism: Acanthamoeba quina; assembly: GCA_000826445.1. Classification (NCBI taxonomy): domain Eukaryota; phylum Discosea; order Longamoebia; family Acanthamoebidae; genus Acanthamoeba; species Acanthamoeba quina. The sequence continues at coordinate 1,111 of CDFN01042469.1, read as the reverse complement.
AAACACGGTTATTATTTATTATTTATTATTACGAATTATTGCGTTATTATTCGAACGTGGTGGACGTGCCTGGACGTCCATGAAGACGGACACCGAGCCGTCGACCTTGGCCACTTCCTCGATGGCGAGGATGGCGGACATGAAGGACATGCCGCCGCCGCCGTACTGCTGCGGGATCTCGATGCCCATCAGACCTGCATCGCCGCGCACGTTCGGGGGTCTAAGCACGACGCACACGCAAAGCCCAGGGATACTACACGCAACGCGCCTTCGAGCATCGAGCGCACGTACCCTGCTCGAAGCAATCCTTGACAAGCGCAGGCTCGAGCTCGCTCTTCTCGTCCATGCTACACGCAGGAAGAGGAAGAGGAAGAAGAACAAGAAAGGTGAGATCGCGGCTGAGCTTTGGTGTGGGCGCAGGAGCTGGTTCAACAACAGGTGTACCTCCTGACCTTGGGGCCGATGCGCTCCCTCGCGAACTGCTCGACAGAGCTTCGGAGCATCTATGCGCGTGTAAAGAAGACAGTCAAGCTCGAGTGTAAATGAACCGCTTCACAACCTCCCCAGGTGCGCCACATGACATACCTCCTCATCCTCGCTGAGGGTGGTCACGGCAGGACGGGACGCCTCCTGCAACCCCCAGGACAACGGTAGAAAAGAAAAGATCGGTGAGTGCACCTCGTGGGAAATATCATTTTACCACGAAATGGAATTGATTACGATTGATTTACTACGACAGCAAAAGGATGAGGGGAGGATTATGGGCCAGTTCGTCACTGCCGCGCGTGTCGTGCTCCACGCATATATCAATTGACGGTGAGGGATACGTGATGGGGGGGGCTCGTACGGAATGGGTGGAGCGGAGAGTGGCGGCACGGGCAGAAGCACGCGTGGAGGTGCTGATGGCGGTGGTGGCCAGACGCTGCGAAATCAGGGACGAACCGATTCTCCTCATTTTGCTGATGTTGCCTCACGTCGAATCTGAACGATTGGAAAAAAAATCAACAAAGCAGCATTGAATCAGCACCTTCTAGTCCAACGCAAAGGGTGGGTCCATGCCAGGGGCTCAAAATCGCGACGTACCGGTGGCTTGTGCAGAGATGAGATAAAA
>CDFN01042416.1:0-22112 GCA_000826445.1 Acanthamoeba quina | reverse complement strand
GCTTCTTCCAGCGGCACGAGGCGCTCGTACGGCACGACAAAGTCGGTTGCATCTGCGGGCTGCGTGGTGGAATCAAAGACCGTGCTGGCTTGGGCAACACCCCGGAATCGTAGGCGGGGTCTGGTGGTGAGCGGAGCCTGGTAATGGGCATCGTAGTCGACGTGCAGCATGAGCACGTAGAGGTCGCATCGTGCGTGGCGCTTCCAAGCTGGAACCCTCAGCGCCATCGGTGAGTCCGCACCGTGGTGGTGGTCACCGATCGTTACGATATCCACGGTCCACGCCCTGCTGTTCCGCCACACCAATGCACCGGTGGTCTCCAATCCGTTCGGACGCTTGAGGGGGAGTCTCTCCGAGCCTCAGCACAGCCTCAAGAAAGCGCACGCGCCATATTCCTGTGTGATATCCCAGGCAGCTGCCTTGATCCGGGCCACAGAAGGAGCAGACTTGTTGTGCTTTCTCATGGGTGCAGTTGGTAGGAGTTTGTGACCCACGGTGTGTGGCTCGTCGACTGGGTGGGTGAAGGAAGAAAGTGCTTCTGGCCTTTTGTAGTTGGACCAGGGGATTGGGTTAACCTCTGATTGGACTTGCGCGGGACCCCGAATACGATTCGGTCTCTCCTCGTTGGCTGGGCGACAAAATCCTATTTCTTTGCTGATTGTCAGGAGCAATTTTTGTGCAAAGAGACACCAGCCATGAACCACATGTTGCAAGGCCCATACACCCCATTATGTATGTGCTGGCTATGGTTGTGGGGCTATCTCTTTCACCAATGCAGACCCCCCCACCAATGATGGCATGAAACAAAGGCCAGCCACTCATTCACCTGATCATACCAATCACTGTTTGGGGACTCAGTGATGATCATCTGCTGAGGAGCAGGCCTCAGTACAGTAAGCAGAGTAGCCACACAGGCTGCCTCAGTTAGCCCCTGCTGGTCCAAAGTAGAAGTTGTACTTTGCACTACAGGGCTGGTCTGGACCCTTCCTTATCTGGCAGTTGAGTATATTAATTCCATCAGTCATGCAAGTAGCACTAGAGTGAAATGTAGCCCCAAATACCTCTTTGAAACCCTTCTCACCCTAATTGTAGTTGGGGGGGGGGCAAGTTTGTCCATATTATTGTGGACCACACCCTGGTGCGCCTTGGGGAATGTGTGGTGCAGGCCAGCATATTCATCTTCTCACCATCAGGATCTTCTCAGGGCTCCTGCAGGCACAGGAGAGTGGTGTACATGCATGACTATGTGTGTAGTGTGTGCTGTGCATGTGATGTATCAGTGTATTGAAGTATTAGTGTATTAGTGTAGTAAAAGTCCATACAACTGTGTGGTGTATAAGATGTGGTAACCCTGGAGAGGGGAGAGAAAAATGTTGTTCTCCATGTAGAGTGTTTCATGTTTTGGGTTTGTTGTTTTCCTACGTGGTAGAAGTATGCATCTGTTCCTCAACAAGGGCAGCCAGAGCCTGGCTGCCTTCTGGTGTGTGCTTGTGGTGGGCTCATCAGACCATGGCCATTTTTCTGGGATGGCTCTAGGTGAGAGGTATGCACATTGCTTCCCCTCCTCCCTGCCCCCCGCCCCCCACCATCACCATAGGAGGTGGCGGTGATGGTGGGTGGGGGCAGGGAGGAAGGGAAGCAATATGTGCAAGTGCCCATGTCAGGAGTTGGCAGTGATGGTGGGAGGGGGGGCTGGGAGGAGGGAAAGGGGTGTGTGCAGGTGTCCATGTCAAAAGGTGATGGTGATGGGGGGAGGGGGGCAGGGAGGAGGGGGTGTTGTGTGGACCTCACAGTGTCACCTAGAGCCATCCCAGAATAATAGCCTTGGTCTGATGAGCCCACCACAAGCACACACCCAAACCCAGCCAGGCTCCGGCTGCCTCAGCATCTGGCAAGTCCAGACCAGAACACCAATCCCCCTACTGGAGGCCATAGATCCCCCCCCAGGTTGCAACTTGGCCCCACTCCTCTCATGGAAACAGGGGATCTTGACAAAGCAGAAAGCAAGCCCAAGGACAATGGCAAGAGGACCAAAGAGGTTCACCATGATCAGCAGGGAGACTTTTTTTTTATGCTGTTAATGATTGAACATGCATGTGCTGAGGTTTGCTTGCTGGATGTCCCACCCCAAAACTGTAGTCCTTGCTTGTTCATGAGGTGAGCATGTGTGATGCCTATTGGGACCCCGCTCCTGTGTAAGCGATCTTGGTACCATGTGCTCATCCATGTACAAAAACACCTCACATGCCAACAGCAGGTCTCACCCCAAACCAGATTGTAATCTATGAGTCCTCCTCAGTCCATTGCTGGCACTGCCATGGCCAAGGACTCTGATACTGTTCAATCCAAGCGGAAGCACTCCAACCCATGATGGCATTATTTGCAGGCATGTGTTGTTCTTGTTCACCACTCTCTCAATAAATAATATATGCCTACACCCTTCTTTGTACCTTTCTTCCTTCAAAGTACGTGAGACAGTATCATGATGGTGAGACACACTCAAGTTGTGCATTCCCAACCAAAGCCCTTCTCACTGTGACAATCCCGGTGCCTTTGTGTGTGATGGTAGCGGTGCCCTTTACAAAGCCCACATGACTCTTGCAAGAGCGTCGCCGTGAGCCGCTTGTCTACCTCCAGTGAGAAGATGGCTTGAATAAAAGACGGCGCCATCAACCACAGAGCACATGGGTTGCAGCTGCATCTGCTACTTTGCTGGACGCAGATGGAAAAGTTTTTTTGTTTTTCCGTTTTTTTTTTGTGGTTTCTTTTCCCTTTTCATGTTTCAAAAGGAAATGCGTCCGTGAGGAGTAGGCCACACCTGCACAGCAGGACGTAGTTCTTGATCATCATAAGTCTTGGAAAAGCATGGAACCTCGGGAATTGACCACCTCCTTTGATTAACTTTTGCGCCTCCCCAGCGCCCAGAGGGCTATCTATTATTATTAAAGGCGGGCAAAATGCAAATCTCAGGGCCAGCCTGTGCATTGGTGGACAATGTGAGGAATCAGAGAGCGCGTAGGGCGAGGATGGAATGGGCCGAGGTGTTTGACGGGAAGGATGAGCGGGAAAGAGAAAGAGAAAAAGAAAAAGAAAAAGAAATAATTTAAAAACGGCCAGGCAATGGTACTAGTCCAACCTCAAAGTCAAGCCAAGGCCTGAGGCCAGAAGCGCGAGTGTGGTGATAAACGAGTGGGTGGGCGGGGCTCCTCTAAAGACGGATGGCGCGTCACCAGCCTTTGGTGCCACAAGATGACCAATTCGACAATAGGGAGGCCATGAGCGAGTGCGAGGAGCGTCCCAAGTACCTCACGAATGACGTGCTCGCTGGCCTCAAGCTGGTTCTTCCACCACCAGACCAAGGGTTGCAGCCTTGACTGCGTGTCTGTCTGTGCGGACCCTAATGATGACAATCAAGTCCACCTCAGAGCAAGTCTGGCGGCGTCAAGAAGAAGATCACACTCAGTGGACCACAAGCCTCAGAGAAGAAGAACGAGACTAAACGATCCTCAGGCTGCCAAGGTGAAACTCAGGTTTGAGTGACTCTTTGAGTAGCAATTGTGTAACGAATTGTGATGAGAACATGCATCGAAGATGATGGTCCCTACTCGATTTACGATTTTGGATGTACCGAATGGTGAGGCTGATAGGACGGCACGGCAGATGGAGCTGCTGGTGGGTGGGGGTGGTGATGAGCCGCGGGGGCGTGATGGGGCGCGGCGGCAGCCGCTGGCGGAGGAGGGGCGGCAGGCCCCGCCGAGAATTCCATTTTCAAAGAGGCGGCGAGCTGCTCCACGGCATCCTGTTCGTTGTTGGTATCCCCCTCCGTGCTCCCGAACAGCAGGTGCTCGTGATCCATCTATCTCTATCCCTCTCTCTCCTCTCGTCAATCTCTCTCCACCCAACGTTCCAATCAATCACCCTCAATTAACATCACTTCAAAAACAATTTGAGGGCAATACATAAGTCAAACCACAACCAAAATTTGCCTATGATTGTCATCTTCACTGTGGGATGGATAATTGTATTGTCCTTGTCCTCTTGGCTTGTAGTAGAGTTGTTGATCTCTTGGTCTTGCTTCACAAGCATTGAGATCACACAAGCGTAGATGCCCTTGACCGCCACCAACAGGCGGCCTCTCAGCCGGTAAGTTGCCTTTGTAATGCTGAGCACCACGAACCAGGTGCAGCTATAGCTAAGGGTCAAGCCAACCGAAAAGGGAGAATACTCGCACAGCTCACGTACGTCAGCTAGCCAGTTAGCTGTCTAATGTCCAGCCGTTGCCCAGCATTACCAGTGCTTGGGGTTCCAGCAGGTCAGGTGTGGCTAGCCAGATAATTCTTATTTGACTAATGGTCGGCTAACTGCGACTTAGTCGATACCGGCGGGAATCGAACCCGCGTGTATCCTTGCCCTGAAGAGACGGCACGAAAACTGCACATTCTCAAAACAGAATCCCAAATTGTCGGATAAAATTGAATTCCGAATGCCCGAATGCGCCTGCAAGTTAGTCGCGGTCGCATTTGGGTTTGGGTTCGAGGGCAGATAAATCAAGATGAGCAAATTGAGTTCTATTCATGCGTGTCTCCTATGTTATCCAGATTTTTCATCCTTTTATTGTGGTTTGCTTGTCTGCTGGGAATTCCTTAACCGCGTCCCGTTGTTGGGAAAAGGCAGACAACAGTGTGGTGGCGGCAAGAAAAGAGGCACTGCCGTGATAGAGACAATGTGCTCTCTACTTTACTTTGATCATACCAGGTTTAAGAACAAGGTAACCATTCCCCTCCCTTCCCCGTTTGGTGATTCGGGAGCACGAGCGGACGGATGCCCCGTTCTGGCTGGCGAGCGACTTCTGATTCTGGTGCGACATGCGCAGCATGGGCGATCCGGCGTGGCGCAACTTCTAGGAGCACGTCCAGTTGAGGAAGAAGCAGCCCTCGAAGGTGCACCTCGCGCCGCCGCCGGGACCTCTGGTGAGCGTAACGTCGGGCACAGTCTTGGCCTCGGCAAAGCGGCCGTCGTCTTGTGAAGAAGCGCAGCACGGCAATGTCCTCATCGACAGGCTGGATGTCAAAGTGATGGGTCTCGCGCTGCTCAGCTGGGTGCCTGCATCGATTGTACATGATCTTGCGCGTTGTCGGTAGAGACGGTTTGCTTTGTGCAGCGCTCTTGTGCATGGCCTAATGTCGTAAAGAACCCGTGGCACAACTGCAGGAAAGCCCGTTGGGTCTCCTCTGGAGCCTCCACTCGGACCTTCCTCAATTTCATATTTGGAGCACAGAGCCTACATCAACGCCACCCGGGTGATTCTGGAGGCAAGTGGCCACGGAGAACACTGCCTTGCTGTCGAACACGCCTGCAGGCAGGCCAAGTAACTGAAAGCAAGATTCTTGGTCGTATCGGCCGAGGCAGCTATGGGGATGTCTTCAAGGGTACGGCTCCACTCATGTACCTTAGCAGCGGTCCCCTACGTAGTAGTAGTCCCATACCATTTAGGGTACGGTGGTAGCGGTAAAGAAACATCGGTTACTTCATCGAGCAAAGAGAAGAATCCGCTGCGTTCCTCGACAACATCCAGAAAGAGCCTCCGTTATGAAGTACACCTCTCTCCTACTGTGTGGCCGTTCTTTGTTAACATGTACTGATCACTCCTACTTCTTGGTTATCTTTAGATCTTCTAAGATAACCAAGATAACGTTGCATCACCCCAACATTTTACAACTTCTGTCAACGTACACGGAGCCTCCCGATTTGTGTCTCGTTATGGAGTATATGCCCAAAGGGCCCCTCTACAAGATGCTGGACGACCAGTATGTTTCCCCTCCTGGCTACAACGATCGTTGGGCCTTGCCTTCCAGTCGCGCATCTCTCGCATTCTCTCTTCCGCAGGACAGTGCAATTGGACTAGCCCATCGTCCGGTAAGCACAACAGCGGATGAGAAGATGACTTCGACTGTGGGGATGCGCCTCGCCCGTGGCGTGGACCGTGCATGTCCAATCGAGATGGGCCTCTGTCCGGCAGGTCCGCCCCGGGCTAAGGGGAGGCCTTCATGGCACACTGCGCGCTCAGTGCTGGCGTTCCGCCACTCCCAGCTAATCCCGGATGACCAGGCACGGACGGCTGTGTTTGGACAAGCAAGAAAGAGGAAGAGGTGGCCTTCTTTCTTGCTTAGCCTACAATGGATTCGGCCTGCACCACCAAGTCTTTCCTCCAGGGCACGCATCACATGCCCTGGGGGGGCGATGGTATGAGCGGACAAAATCTGAATGCAGCGCCCCGCACAAGAACCTCGGCCCCAGCGCAGCCCCACAGCGGACAGGGAGGCTGACTCTCCAGCAAAATGGGGCGGGAAACCACGCTTTGCATCCGACCAGAGCGAGCAGGAGACGTGGCGGCCATCATGAGAGTGGTGTATGCCGCCCTTGAGAAGAATCCACACCACACTCCCTGCACGGTGCCCCCTAAACACCGCATTGTAGACGTGCCAGGACGGTGCCTCGGTCTCGCTTTTGCCAGTTGAGGTCTCTTCCCTGGTGCCCTCCGCGGGTACAGGTCCCCCCCGCAGATGTACACCTGTGCTCGCGTCTTTGCACAGGGCCAGAAGAAAATAACTTCACGAAGGTGCCGTGGGTTCGTCGCCTTCTTGTGGTTTATCTGATAGAAAAACGGTAATGGTCCTGCTGGAGGTGGGAGGGCAACTTGAGCAAAACAATAGCATTGTTACGAATCGGCCTCATTTGGGCAGAGGGGCTAAGACGCTGGATGGGGCTGCCTTCAGGCGGGTGTGCATCCTTCCGCAGAATCAGTGTTGCACGCGGCATCGTAGCAGGAGAACCAGTTGATCCAGTAGAGGCCATAGCGCTTCGAGCTCACGAACCACTGACTCTTTGGGCAAGACCAGGCTTGGTTGTCGCCCACAGCCCCGTAGGCGACGGTGAATCCTCCTGGGGCAGGCCTCGCGAAGAGGTAATAGGTGTTGATGGTGGCTACCATTTCCACCGAGCATTCGACGGTCGAGGTGTAGTTGGTCACGCATGTCGGCTGATTGCTAAAGACGGATCGCTCACAGATGGAGCAATAAGCAGCAGCAGGTTGGGTAAAGGAGCACACCGCAACGAGCACCACCAAGATGAACATGCCTAGCGGCTTCCAGCGGGGCGACATCTGCAATTGATTGTGGCGATAACACAAAGGGTGAATGGCCGTTGGGCACCAGCGTTGGTCTGACAACACTCGACCAATCAGCACCAAGAATATATGAGTAGCGAAGAAAAAAATAAATTAAAAAAGCACAGATGGAAAATTAAAATAAAAGTGAGGAAATGGACAGCAGTTTTGTCTTGTCAAAATCGGCGCAGGCGAAAAAGCAGGAACAAAGCAGTTTTGTTGGCCTCCGACAACCCCAGGAGACGATGGGAACCTCAGCGTCGCACGGGTTGTATGGGCCTTCGGCTGATGAGTTGCCCAAGCGGCTGCAGACATACTGCCTGGATGGGGTCGAAATGAAACGAAAAAATTTGGGCAATCACGCTGGTGGGCGCGATGGTGTTGGTGCAAGCCTTGCGGATTAACGCCACACTCAATCCTTTTGGTCGGTTTTGCGGCTCTTGTGGTACGTGTTATTTCTGTTCCCTTCGAAAAGAACATAAACTATCACTTGGTTTTTCCTCCAGACGCGGAGCTTACCGGTCTGTCCATCATGCTGATTGTCACCGGTGCGTTGGTTCTTGCAGCTTCAGCGTTATTCGCCGTTATCAAGCAGTGCCTCAAGAGGAAGCGTTCATCTCTTGTGGTCCTGACCGTTTCGGGAACAAACCCTTCTCAGCTCCGACAGTCCAGCCCTCGGCCATCGTGCTTTTGGCTCTACTGGCTTGTGCCTCTGGTGGTACAGCTTTGCGAAGTATGGTGACAAAGCAGACTTTGTTTGCCAACAGGGCCTTATGCAAGCGATATGCAGAAGACCACCTGATGACTCGCTGTCAACTGCACGAATCATTGGTATTGTCATTTGGGTTGTTTCTGTAGTGGCAGTCATCATTTACTTTGTTATCTGACTGCGCCGCCGCCACCAAACAAAGGAACATACACCTGTACTGCTCAGTAATGCAGCAAGTCCCATTGCTGCGTGATGGCACTATGCGGCGGGCGGCGGTTGCCGGTTGTGGCGCCTCATCATCGAGCACTGGACCAGGCGGCGAGGACAATGGCCGGTTTCAAGTAAGGGCGTACCATCCTCAACGACCTCCCTCCCCATTGCCGTTTACCTCGACCCCTGCTTCAAGACCCCTTCTACTTTATATCCGCAAGAACGCATCCAGAGGGAGAGGGAACTCGAAAGCGAGGGCCGTCGAGCCTCCAACCTAGCAACGTAGTTGAAGAGCTGCGCGCCGACGCAGGGCACACCAGGAATCAGCCAAGTACGCCAGGGTTTTTCTCGTGGAGGAACCCTTTGGCGGCGAGCAGTCACGGCCTCGACCTCGGCATTCTTTTTTCTTGCCCGCCCCCGTCGATCCGGGTCCCACGCTCCGCGCAGGGTGCAACCTGACCCACTCCTCTGGCGGAAACAGGGCGTGCTGGCCTCAGTCGCTGCCCTACCTGTCCATCACCTGGACCTCGACCCCTTGGGAGAGCGTCTCTTCCAAGATGCTTTGTATACAAAACTCTAGCTCGATCCGCCTCAATGGATGCATTGGCGGATATCATAACCTAGGGAAGCCCTAGGACGACGGCGAGAAGTTCACAAGGATGGGCAGGGAGGACATATATTTGTTACGCCTTTAATGATTGAAGCCCCCCCCAATGGGGTTTGCTGCAGCGAAGGCACTCAAAAAAAAAACGTTCCCTCGCGAACAAACAAGCCGAAGTACGTTGTCCTGTGAACGAACTTCAAGTTGCGCAATTTCCAACCAAAGCCCTCTTTGTGTGTGATGGTAGCGGTGCCCTTTACAAAGCCCACATGACTCTTGCAAGATCGTCACCGCGAGCCGCTCGTCTACCCCAGGGAGAGGAGGCCACGAATAAAAGATGGCGCCATCAGCCACAGAGCAACATGGTCTCGCCGCATGTTGACAGAGTCCAGACGAAGATTGAAAGTCGCTTTTCCGTTTCATTTTCCCTTTGCACGTTGGAATGGGAGATAGGGAGAGCGTAAGAGGGGCTGCACAAGCAGGAGACGTAGTTATCGCGGCGATCATCCGTCTTGAGCATGGAACCTCGGGAATTGACCACCACCTTTGATTATCTTTTGCGCCTCCCAAGCGCCCTTCTTCTTACTCTTGCTGCTCATGAACAGAAAAGAAAAAGAAAAAGAAAAAGAAAACCACTGTGGCGGAGCTGACAGCAGACTGATGTGGTCGCTCCGAGGCACAAAGTCTATGGGTCACATGACGCGCATGGCGAAGCTATCGCTGCCGAGCACTCCATTGAAGCCGGGCGTCAATAAGGTACCAGAGCAAGAAGGCGACGAAAGTGCACCACGTGGGGCTGCAAGCAACGCTCTCAGTACAGGTGCGAGCGTAGTGTAGAGGATCATTTGCAGCAAGCACCATCCTTGCTCTCGGCGAGGAGGAGGCTGCATCAAAGAACACACGAGGTGGGGTGGACTGCTGTCGATGTCGTGTGTGTCGTCTGTGTCGTGTGTTCATGTTCTGCTGCAGCGAATTGAAGATCGATGGACCAGCGTCAGCGGGTCCCGCTCGATCTGCAACTCGGCCTGGCTCAACAGGTCCTGTTATGTTTGGCGGTGGTGAGTTGTATGAGAGGCTCGCTGCACACCGGCAGAATAGGTACGTGCCTGGAGGGTCCTCTCCTCCAAGATGCTTTCCGCCATGACCAAAGAAGGATTATGACGCACACACTTCTCCACGTAGCGCGCACCGTGAGGAGATACATCGAGACGTGGAACGACTCAATTGATGCAAGAAACATTGATGGGAGTCAAATGACTGGGCAGTGTGGGCGCGGCCTCAAGTCCAAGGGCTAGCACTTCCTCGCTTTTGGCCTGACTTTATTCGATCTTTGCCCCAGGTGTTCAATACTTCTCAATTACTATTAGTATTATCTTTAATTGCCCCCGACTCATTACAGCGCTGTACCGTGTTTGGGCGAGTAGCGATGGTAATGGGCTCCCTCATCCCCTCTGTCCAGAAGATGAGAGAAGGTGGCCATGCGCTGTTCGACGATGCTGCAGTCAACACCACTGGCCTTGCAAACGGCGGGCCAACCACCTTCAGCCGCAAGCCGCAGTGTATCGAGTTGCAAGAGGGTCCGCACACCAACAACGTCTGCAATTTTCGTGCTGCTGCTTATCTAGAAAGCAAACCGAAGCGGGGGAGCGATTCCCGCTGTGCACTCCTCGCACTATCAAAGGGAAAGACCTCCTGGTGGAGTGCCCCAAGCCCATTTAAATAAAAATCTCGGCATCACCCCGGAGTTTATCAGGTCAGATAAACTCCGGTCAGAGCCTTTGTTGGCATGCTTGGTGGGGGTTGCTGAGTGTGGCAGACCACATGGCGTTATCACTTCCTCCGTCACCATGTGCCTCTCCATCTCTTTCATGATAAAACTCGCCAGTCAGTTTTCCGTCGACCAATTCCCCTCTCCCAGTGATACCATGATACTCAGGATTCTTGCGGATGGCAGGTTCACCTTCCGTCCTGCAGACCTCTTCCCTTTGACTTTGGCCAGACGCGGGGCTTCCGAGATTGCCATCATGAAGCGATCTCTAGCGGCGACGCTCCTGATGGAATAGCCACATGCGATGTCCCCCTCCTCCACTAAGGCTCCGCGAATCGAAGGAGACTGTCACTAGGCCAGACCTGCCCGCATTGTACAGGGATTTTGGCTAACCACTTTCGTGTAGCCTGAGGGACCATCCAAAGTGCCAGCCCCTCGGATACCTCGCAGGTGGGTAAGGCGCTACGGCGAGCAGCACCAACATCAAAAAGGGGTTACCACCAAGCTGCCGACAGAGACGTCTCCAGTAGGTGACCGGCACCGCCGTCACTGGCGACTTGGTCGCTGGCCGCAATCGCTCAGACGTTCCTCAAGTCAGTGTTGGCGCAATGCCTCGACACGTGTGCGGACTGCTGCGCTCAACACTCCCGCCCATATTCAACGTCAGGGACTCATGCACCCACTGCAGGTGAGCCTCCAGGCCAGTCCTTCGATTGCACATGATAACCAAACTTACCTCTCTCCCTTCAGCATGACGATTAAAGCTGCACAACCGCTTAATTGACGGCATCAAGCTGTCATGCACGTTCCAGAAGGACTCCTCGGGCAGGGTGAGGCCTCCTTTTCAGGTTCCCCAGGCAGGTGGTAGGCTCTTGTCCGTGACACTCGGTGATCAGTCCAACAAAGTCTGCATTGCGTTTGCCGTGCCGGTGCCGAGGTCCATCCTCTTTGTTGGGCCGTTGTTAGGCCATGCTAACTCTGGAGATTACGAAAGGTTGGCCTCGTGGTGGCTGCCGTCCATAGACACGCTGTCATCAACTGTAGCCAGAACCTCATCTTTGTCGTCGCCTTCCTTCGTCGTCGTCGTCCTGTCAGTCATGTCCCACCTTCTCTGCTTCCCATCATGCCAGGTTCGTCCGAGGCCTTTCTCTGTGACCAAGTATTCTCTTCCGGGGCCGAATCGAGGTTTCAAAAGTCTGGTGGTGGGGTGATTGGCAATAGAAATTACGTTGCGATCTGACACCCGATACTCAGATAACACCGTTTCGACGTCAGCCGACAATGAATATTGGTTGCATGCTTGCTTCGAGATGTCATCCTTGACCGATCAGTGAATGGCGTTTGTTCGGATGATGCCTATTTACTGTACTCTACGCTAAGCAATCCTATGATTATCCTTGACTCTGCCCATCACACCCTGCCTGACCACTATGCCCACACAGACAAGGTAGTGGCCTCTTTGTTGAGACGTCTTAGTTGTCCATCCACCGGTCCGAAGACAAGTTCATGGCGCCTGGTCCTCTGGGAGAATTGAAGGTTTCAACCGGTCAGGTTTAAATGGCTTAGTCGATGCCGGTGGTGATCGAACTTGCGCTTATACTCGTCCTGGAGAGACAGCGCTCATGAAAACTGCACGTGCTCAATACAGAAGCCAATATAAAACTCTGAATAAAAAAAAACCAATCCTCGAACCCGAACCCGAATGCGAATGCGACTTCGTCTCAACTCGCCAACTCCCGACCATCTCGGCCTGGATGTGGAAAAAACCCCACTTTTATTGCTGGATATCCCTATTCGTCGTTTGATTCTGCTTCTTTCAAGACATAGGACGGTGACCATGCACTATGCCGGCCACAGCTTGCACACGTTAAACATGCCCACCAGGACGTACGCGTGGCAGGGCACCGAATCAATGTGCTCCGTCATCGCCAGCAGCAGCCGCTTGTAACTCTGCGCTTGTTGCCGCTCCTGGTGCACCACCTGGCACACCGTGACGCTGGTTGCTGGCTCGCCTGGTCCTGCCCTCCATGCCCACTGCTGCCGGAGCAGCAACTGCAGTTGGGCCTTGCATGCCGAGTCAGAGGAGGCAGAAGCAAATAGACGGCGAAAACGCTCGGCATGGCGTTGCAACCGTTGATGGCCTGCCGACACGGTCTCGCCCGCCACGTAGCCCGCCCAACACCCGTGCCAGAATCCACCTCGGAGATACTTGAACTCGATCACGACGGTGGCCCTCTGGCACCATGTAAAGCACAGGTCGGCGTAGCGGAAGTGACTGCCTGCGCTATCCGAGCACCGCACAGCGATGGGCCTCTCTGAGATGATGTTGGTGACTCTACCTGGGAATGCCGAGCGACATCACAGAGACCAGAGATGTGACCCACTGGAGGATAAAAGGACCCACAGCATCAAGAGGGTGGCTAGTACCAGGGTGGGCAAGGAGAAAGTGGATGACCACCAACTTGAGGGCGACTTCGTTTAAACCGTGGCCCGGTTCACCCGCAAAGTCTGTCGATGACAGGTGGGCCAGCGCAGCGTCAACTGATGCGCACAGGGCTTTATTGTTTTACTCGAGCGGGAGAAGGAGACAGAGAAAGAAAAAGAGAAAAAGAGAAAAAGAGAGAGAGAAAGAGGAAGAAGAGGGTGAATAGAGGAGAGTGTCGCAAGAGATCAGCCAGCATGTGAGAAGTACGTGAACGCACCGGCCATAAAGGAATCTATTTCCGTCGTTGGTCGATCGACGTTGGTGACTCCCATGACGAGGCCAGCAACTTTCCTTACTCTGGTGGGAGCAGGGGGAGAGCAGCGGCGGGACACCACTCCACCTCAACGGGGCGCAGGTTCCTTAGAAAGGACCGTGGCCGAGGTGCGGTGGCTGCCTGGAGCACTTGGTCAGGCCAGCAGACGAAAAGGTAGACCCTTAGTATCAAACAGCCACCGGCCACTCCCATTCCTTTACCGCCCTCCTGCATCCGCCACCACCACCGCCCCTGCCCCTCCCCCTCGGCCACAACCCCCCGGACCCTTCCCGTAAACACGATGAATAGTCGGCTGCGTCAACTCATGGACCAGGGCACCGTCGCTCCTGGAGATCGCGTTCGCTACGTGGATCATGCTGGCGGCGACGCCGTGTACGAGGCCACGCTGGACAGGCATGGCAACATCATCTGCTGCGGTCGACTCCATCAGCACCACCGTAGTAGGGGTGGCGCCGCCACCGACTCGTGCGGGCCAGCAGTGTTGGTCTTCTCCTCGGCGAGCCACTTTGTGCGCCACTGCGCCCGCCTTGACAGCAGGCCCAACAGCCGCCACTACAGCAGCCTCTACGTCAACGGCGTGGCTTGGCCGGACCTCTTTCAAGGAGCCCCCGATGGCCACCACAGCCGCCACATCCCACCAAGCGAGGCCGCAGTTGTCCAGCAGGGAGGCGAACGGGAGGAGCAAGTGCGTGGCTACTCACCATCTCTTCAAGGCCCACCAGCGTTGCCTGTATGGGGGCACTCTTCTGAGGAAAGCACCAAGCAGAGCACCGCAGCCGGTCACACAACGCCACCCACCACCAGCGCAGCGCCGGTCCGGAAGTACCACGCCTATGCGCCAGAGGGAGAGGAGGAAGAAGAGTGCAACGAGTTCCGGGCCGCCGCTCTGCCTGAGCCTTCAGCAGCAGTTCCAACCTCGAGGTCAGCGCCAGTCCCCCAAGACGCCCACGTCCCCGGAGCACGAGGAACTGGCCCCGCTGGCATGGCCGGCGACGCCTTTCTGTGCTCCCACGGGCGAAGGTGCAGCAGTGCAGCCAGAGACGCCACCATAGGTCGCCGCGATCAAGCGGAAGTGGATCACAACGGTGAACTGCTGCACCTTCTCCACGCGCTGCGGTATCTGGTCGACGGGAGCGCCGCGCCGCTGGTGGACCACCTCATCGCCCGGTTCAGCGACCTGATGAGGAGGGATTGGTGATGAGGAGTTGCTTCGAGTGGCACTCGAAGTAATCAACAACAACAACAATTTAATGGAAGAGAGAGAGAGAGAAATCCAGACCGGGCTCTTGTTGAACGAGAACTCAATCGTCACGATCCCGACCCTAAGCGACAAAGGCGAGCAGGCAGAGTGGAAGCCTTGAGCGGTGACCTGTTGCGCAAGCGCGCTTGCCCTTAGGGTGTATGCCTCAGCCGCGAGTGGGCCTTCACGCGCAAAGAAAAGGTAAAAGCAGAAAAAATAAATGATAACAAAAAACAGAAAATCGCTAACCAATAGGACGAGGCCGATACCGAATAGCAAGGCCTTCACCTTGCTCTTCGTCGCCTTCCTTTCCTTCTCATCCTTCGTCGCCGCCCTGCCAGACGTGCTCAAAAAAAACACCCGCTGCTGGAAAAAAATCGACCAATGCCACAAGCTTCAAGGGAGTTCATGATAAAAAATATTTTTTCGCTCTTCCCCTCGACTGCCTTCCCCTTTACTCAATCCCTGCTCCGCCGGCATGGGCGGTGGGAGGGCACCCACACGCATCTCCCTCCTCCGCGCCCCCAGCGTCGGTAAAAAAGCGGGCCGTGGGTCATGATGGACAGCGAGGCGATGTTGTCGTCGTCGTCATTGTACGCACTGTAGGCGTGGCACTGATCCCCTTGGAGGGGCAACGACATGAAAAGGAAGGCAACCCCATCGTCCAATAGCTAGGCCAATGGCGATGGTAGGGGGTGGTTGAAGAAAGAGAAGAGACTCATCCTTGGATTGCGAACCCTGGCGGCGCCAAGGCTGCCACTGTCGGCATCGAGGTCCTATATAACACCCCTGTCGTGCCCAGCTGAGAAGCTAGCGGAGCCGCTGTTGAAGCCATCTTTGGTGAGGTTTGCATGGGCGGGGATGACAGGCAAAGATCATGTCTAACATAGCCACTTAGAAGCAGGTGGGCCTCTCTGCACTAGGATGACCGGACCCTCCAGCCTCTGACTTGGTCTCCGGATTTCCTTGGCTTACGCTGTTGCGCGCTGGAACCAACTGGGCTGAACATTGGTTGCTCACCTGAAAGTGGGCGCTCGCCACTCTCCCCCATGTAGTCGCTGCAGACAGGCAAGGAACAATGTTGGCGCACTTCAATTCGGCATGTGAGCATCCCGCACTCCCCATCACCGTTGTATGGCGACGAATGGTGTCTCAACAAAGTATGCCACCACTATCACAACCTGTCTGTGTTGGGCTTATAGAGTACAGTAAAAAGGCATACAGATTGTTGAGGATCATAAGCATTCAGCCGATGCAACCTGTGCAGCCAGGTTTCTGGATGAACTGGCCAGGCCAGGGTGCACTGGAGGAACCACCAATTGGTACAACACGTAGTGAGAGGAGAGCCTAGGCTCTCATACTTTCCCATAGGAAGAGATGACAAGCACGAAGAAGCAACAGAAGGGTGAGGCTATGCTCATTCACTTGGACACTGATCCTGGGACCCAACAGCATGTGATTGAATGCCACGGTGATCCTACTTCATCAAGCGGTACATCGGGACCACGGGTACATGTAGCCACAGGAGTGGACACAGAGATCTCACATGCGGGATGCGTGATGCGTGAGCATGTGAAAACTGGGCCCAACAATGGTGACACCTGTCATTTTTACCCTGCTCCTCGGCAGGCAGGCACACCCCCAGAAAAGGTTGCTTTGCCCTTGCTCTGCAACATAGCCATTGCACTCGCGCACTCATAGCCTGTTACCAGTGGCCCTTGGACAACGAGAGGTCTTAGATGCGAGGGACCATGTACAGACTTCTGCCCGTTGATGGGGCTGCAGCCAGTAATAGCATGGTGATGTGTTCAGCACATGCGCGCCCACTGCAGCACAATTTCATAGGTTGTGATGTGGGGAAATCATTGTCTTGTTGTCTCTTTCCTCTCTCCCGTCAACTCGCTTTTCCATATGAGCAAGCGTCTTTTCGTGCATGTGCGAGTGTCCAGGCCTTCTTCTAAGTGACGAGGAATTTCAGAGCGGTTGGTGGACGGCCCAAGTACAGACGCGTATAGCAAGATCTCACCTCCTCTGCAGAGCCATCACTTTTCGCTATCCACTACGAATGGAGTGCCGAGTACTCTATCCAGGTGCTCCTGCTCTTGATGTCCCATACAACGAGGAGGCTGGATCCTCCCTACCACCGATGTTAGCCTGCAGCTTGTCGAGGGGTGTGACCTTGGCGAGGTCTGGCCACTGGAACGGCGTTCATGTATGCAGCGACACTCTTCCCAACCTTTCCAATCCGCTGGTCGACGACGACAGCAACGTCCCGAGAGATCATTCCAAGACAACAGCCTATAGTCGTCTGTGCGCAGCACGGGGGAAAGGCCTTGCCTCACGCGCTCGGCCTCGTCTCATGGGTGGTGGCGTGAACCCGCCGCCACACTGGAAGCGCCAGGACATCGCGGAGGCGACCACCAAACTAGACGACTACGATGCAAGCGGCGAGCATGAGCCATGGTGCCCAATTTCTCTCTCTCAGCACCATACCCGGAGCAGCCATGCTGAGTGTGCCGAGCAACGGGCAAAGCAACAGGTGCAGGTACGGGAACGGCAACAGGCACATTTTACCGCCGGCACCCTTGCCGACTCGGCCAACACCAGAGCATCGGGGTCTGAGGGGGTCGCCGCGTACACCGTCGCTGGTGCCGCAGTCACAGGAGGCCCCTTCCGCCCGACGGCAAGGCCTCCTCTGCCAGTGCGATTGAGCAGACGCCCTCATCAGTCTGGACCTACCACGGGCGAAGGCGGACAGGCCGAGGCGATCTCCCCAACACCAACGGTGGAGGACCAGCCCCACTAGCCCCCTGCACTGGCACTGGATGAGGTATATGCACTGGAAGTCGCCACCTCAGAGGCTGCTGTGCTCGTTCCAGATGCAGGTAATGCTCCCCCACGTGACCCGAAAAACCGGCCGCAATGTTCTGCCACTCGTCTCTAACTTTATTAGGATCTTTATGTTCTCCAGGCGCTGCAAGAGAGCATCAGTGACCTCCTGGCTGTGATGGCCGCCCATCAGTCGTTGGAAGCGGACTAAAAGGGGGTTCCGCCCTCGCTTTTTCCCTTCCTGTACAGGCATGACCAACCAGCATGTGTGTGCTGGCAAGTTTCATAAAGAAAAGGATCGCCATGGCTGGCCAATTCTGTGAAGTTTTGCAGCACATGGGTGGGGGGGGGGGCACAGCCAGAACTGTCTCATCATCCCCAGAGTGCAGTTGGTTGCTCCCACGCACATGTGTGTGAGTGCCTTCAGGATGCATTTTTGCCGGTTTCTTTCCTTTTCTTCCATGTGGGCAACTCAGTGGTGGTCTGAGCGTCTGATGAGGGGTCTCTTGGCACAGACGCCTATGGCCTGTGCTAAAGGTGAATAAGTGAATGAGGACCGCTCTTGCTGGTGGTGATTGAGCAGCGGGCTCCCTTCTCCGAGCACATGCGTGGGTATGCAACCAGAGACCATCACCTTCGGCCTGCTCATAAACCAGAATAAAAGGGGGAAATAATGAGGTCGATTTTTAAGGGGGAAGTACCCTTACCCGGGCGCAAAAATCGGAAAAAAGAATTACCGGTGACGCGTTGTGGACGCTAAATTGTTTGAGAAATTTGCCCCCACACCCACAGTGCATACTTCGAGAATTTTGTTGTCCCCACCTGGCCGTCCCCCCCAAGATTAATTTGATCGATTTGATTGATTAAAAAAATAGGGCTGAAGCCCCACCCGCACGGCATTTGCCGCGGCACACCTTCCATCCAAGCGCAAAATAAAAGATGGGAAATCGAAAAAAATGACTGATGAAGGTGCAAATTAATTCATAAGAGTCTGTGTGTGGGATTCGCGGCTGAGCGAATCGCGGACAGCCATGGAGCCTGTCTTTGACACCCTTGAGGATTCATAATATGGGGGGGGGGAAGAGCAAGGAGGCAGAGAGCAAGGGGTTGACCAATGGGCACGAGACTGGCTCATGCGGCGCAAAAGGCAAGGCCAACCACAACCCCCTCCCTCGCATTGCCCCACCACCACCAAGAAGAGCAAGGGGTTGCGCAAGGGTTTGGCCTTGCTCTTTGCCCTTTTTGACTGCCTCGCACCCATTGGTTGCGCTTTTTTGCCGACACTAAAGCGTCGCCGGTTTTGCGGCACAACCATTTGCGCAAACAACCTCTGTACCGAGCGCACCTCTCGCAAAAACATGAGTCGCGAGCACACCTCGCTTTGCCCCACCACCACCAAGAAGACCCGCAACAGCAAGGGGGCTGAGTTGAGCAAGGGGTTGTTGGCCTTGCTTTTTTCGCTCGCCTCCCCATTGGTTGGGCTTTTCATCAGCTTTTTATTTTCTTTTAAATTTGAAGCTTTGCGCACGGGGGGGCTTGGCCGCTGGTCTCGCCGCATTGGTCTATATTATTTTCCACACCAGCGGCTTTATATTAATTTTCTTTTGTTCTGAGTGAGGGAGCGCATCCAACAAGCAAGCGCCAGGCGCCACTCCAGAAGGCCTCTTAAGAGCGTAGCGTCTTTAACATTCCAAAGTCGGTTGTACTGGCTCTGCACGCTCAAGAGGCGCAACTTGCACTGCCAGAAACATGTGCACAGACGATCACTGTTCGTAGTATCACAGTCGATCGCTCTAGCATACCATCTGTAGACTCGCCCTCCAACTTCAGGGGTCATGTTACATGTTGCGACGTTCGGGATGGCGTCGGTCTCGACCTCTTGCACAGCACGCGGTCGCTTTATCCTCTTTGGCTCTGCTCTGGGCAGTTGCTGCCGGGGGCTCGCGGCGGTGCCCTCCTGATTCGGTGTCGAGGTGTGTCAGGGCGTGAAGCCAGTGGAGTAGTGGACCCCACACCTACCTGAATCGCGGCGCTGGCGAGCAGTCGCTTCCTTGACTGCGGGACCTCCCCTCTGTCAAGACCATTGGCAATCTGTGCCGATTCTGTCAGCATGGCAGCAGGCGGCCAATGTTGCGTAGAGAGCGTGGCCAACGACCGCGCTGGAGACAAGCCGGGGCTTGCGCGGGTTGATGCACCAACGTGGCACTCGTGGTACATGCGGAGTCACTTGGCGACCAACAAAATGCAAATACTGTGTACTGGCCACCGTTTTTCGCACGTTTTAGAGGATGTTTGGTTCTAGATCCGCGTAGGGATGGTGACCTCGTGCCTGCCTCAGCGCACAGGGCGCACCCCACATATGTACTCTCGGTCTACGCTTCAGGGGTCATGTTGCAGCCCCAGGTGTTTGTCGTTATGGAGTCAGGAGGGAGGGTGGGAGAGAGCGAGTCCACAGAGTAGAACATGGGTATGAGGGTGAGCGATCGACTGCGATCATACGATCAATGTCATCTGCGCAGATGTTTCTGGTAGTGCAAGTTGCGCCTCTTGAGCGTGTAGAGCCTGTACAACCAGCTTGGAATGTAAGACTCCACACTCTTAAAGGCCTTCTGGAGTGCCTAGCGATTGCTTGTCGGATGCCTTCATTGGGTGTACCTTCCGCGGCGATCCTTGAGTCCAAGAAGAAGAAGAAGAAGATGCCATGGGAATGGAGGCGTCGATCTTTTAGCACGCTGCCTAAGAGCCGCCTTGGTGGGTTCGCACCCTCTTTTTGCATGGGAGTGTTGGGATGGTGTGGATCCAGGTGGCATATTCATGAACGTTCTCCTGAGTATACTTGCAGATGTGTTGAACAGAGGGTCTCTTCCAAAATGCAAGGGGAAATATATTTAGTACAAAAACAAAAAAAAACAATCGACCAATGAGACGGAACCAGCGGCCAAAGCCAAGGCCTTCCCCTTGCTTCCCCTTGCTCTTCACCCCTTGCTCTTCACCCCTTGCCCTCTGTTTCGTACGATAGCGCCTTTCATGCCCCTTTCATCGCCTTTGCCTGTTATGGGCCAAGGAAAAATAAAAGCTCCTGAAAACAACGACCAATGCGACGATGGGGACGAGACCAAGCGCGAAGCAAGGCCTTCCTTCCCCTTCCGCTTGCTCTTGCTCTTCATCCCTGTCCCATTTGTTTCCGCTGAGCAGAAGCAAGCAAGGTATCTGGCTCATGTGGTCATGATCACTCTTTATTGTTGAGAACCAAAATCAATCATTGGCCACTGAGCACGCTCCTAGTAATGCCTCTCAGTGGTTGGTTTGATGAAAACTCCATTTTTTCATCTCAGGTCAATAATAAACAAGCACGCATCATTTCCTTAATTCACCCTCCCCTCCATTCGTCAATAAGGGGGGTGTAGGAGGAGAAGGTCGCTCCTCCACTGCCCCTCTCCCTTTGTATCTTCACATCAAGGTGGCAGTGAGAGAGGTTGCCAATCCTCTGCTCACGTTCTGACAAAGGTTGAATGTGCCGACTGCTGCGCGGAACGGCCGACCAGGTCGTCTGCCTACCTTGTGAGTGGCGTCTGTGCTGGCCTCAGCCTGTTCATGTTATGCGCGCGCTCCACTCCAAGTCATTTTATCAGCAGCACGATCTGACCTGCATGAAGGCGTTGTTACCAAAGCCTGCCTGACTGCCACAGTATCGTTGCCGTGAGCCCCCCTTGCCTGCGATTGTGAAGAGGCAATGTTGCAACAGATGGCTCCATCGGCAATAGGACGTCGCCTACCCATAGACCCTGTGCCAATTCTCAAGAAAAAGAGAAAAAAGAGAAAAAAGAAACCGACCTTCTTGTGAGGATGGACATGTTTTTGCCCACCTGGGAGTTCCTGCACACGTCTGCCGTTAATCCTTTTCCTTCAGTGAACCAACAAAAGCCTCACTCCTTCGCTTCGTCCTGCTGCCAGCAAGGGTGGCGGTGTCAACCAAGCGCTCCACCTGGCAGTCAAAGTCATACCAGTCGCGATCGAGCTCGTTGGCGTTAGGGAGGTCTCGCTGATACGCTCCAAGCTGACCCCAAGGGCGAAGATGGTGGCGGTGTGGATTGTCTGACCGTGTCTGGTCCGCCGGTAGACCGTGCTTGTGTCGAGCAGCTGCTTTTGCCTGACAAGGTCGCGCCCGAGCCAGCGCACTCGCACATGGGTGGTGCCCAGGGCGAGCGGCTGCAGCAGCTCAGCCAGCCACCAGAGACCCTCCTTGCTGGTCCTCAGGTCACCACCACGCACAGCCACGACCTCTCCAGCTATGACGGGAAAGGGCCAGAGTCCAAACTGTTGTTGTTGTTCTTCCTCCTCGTCCGTGTCCTCCTGGGCGAATGGGTGGTCCTCAACGGCAGGGCTGAGCGCAGTTCGAAAGGCAGAGGGGTGTCGGCAAAAAAAAGGGCACGAGAATAAAGCCTAGCGAGAAAAGCAAGGCCTTCCCCCCTTCCCCTTGCTTCCCCTTGCTCTTTCTCCCCTGCGCAAGTGGGCCAAGAGGAAAAATATAAAGCCGCGAGGCCAAAGGAAAAATAAAAAAACCTGCTGCTGGAAAAATCGACCAATGCGGTGAGACCAGCGGCCAAAGCCCAAAAGCAAGCTCCCCTTGCGCTCTGAACTGGGCAGAGAGCAATTAATCAATCAATTTGAGATTCGCTTGCCGCCCGCCTTGTGACAAATCGAGGTGCAATATAATAAACCGCGACAAGAAGAAGAAGAAGGCGAGGATTGATCGAAGCAGAGATGGCCGCGCGGCCTCGTTACCAGATTATAATTGCGAAGAGAAAGAGGAAGGCCAGTCGTCAACATA
>CDFN01042375.1:0-11382 GCA_000826445.1 Acanthamoeba quina | reverse complement strand
ACACACACGACACACACCACGTCAATGCTGGAGAGCATTCCGCCTTGCCGTCGTGAAAATATTGGCGGAGGTGGGGAGGCGCACCCAGGACTGGCGGGGTCGTATGAGGCTGGCGCAAGTAGTTCCACATGTGCGTGGTCTGGTCCTCCGAGGCGCTGAAGAGGAATCGTGAATCGAGCCCGTTCCATCTGCAGCACAAGAAGAACGAAAGAGACAGAAAAGAAAGAAAGAAAGAAAGAAAGTAAGAAGATGAGTGCGCCGCTTTCGGCTTCACGTTGCTGACGCACCTCACGCCGAACACCCGGCCTGCGTGGTGGCGGTAGTTGGCGAGCGGGGTGCCGGTCAGCGCGTTCCAGACCTGCACCGTCGCGTCCATGGAGGCGGATGCGATGAGCTCCGGGTTGTGCGGGCACCAGGCGATGTCCGTCACCGACCGCGTGTGGCCCTTCAGCTCGCGGATGCACTCATCGCTCGTCCCTACCAGGGATGGAGCAACTGCGTGTCGTTGCGTGTCGTGAGTGGTGATGACGGCTGGTGGTGGGTGGTGTCGGTACCTCCTTTGCCACCTCCGGCAATGATGGTGGTCACGTCATAGATAAGGATGGAGTTGTCGTCCGATGCGGAGGCCAGCAGGTTGCCCCAATACAAAGAGGACGCGGCCGTTCCGCTCTCCTGTGCCGGCGGTGTTCCTCTAACGTTAGTGCAGTTACGTGGGAGGACTTCAATACGCAGCAGCGGGTACCCCTTCGGCGGCGCTGTTCCACTTCAACCGGTTGATGAGCTTTCGATGATCGCTAAAGACGCGCAGACAGCGCCATGACGGGTACTCGAAGAGTTCGATCGTTCTAACGTGCAACACAGAACCGTCCCGGAAAAACGTGAAAGTTAAGAAATGAGTTCGCCGGAGTGGTGGCGAAAGCTCAGTGGCGCACCCGTTGCTGTTGCCCACTGCGAGCAGGGTCCCATCCTTCTTCCAGGCAAAATCGCTCCGCTTCGGGAAGGTCGGCCTCTCCTGATGAGCGAGCGAATGGTGTGAGCGGCTCAAAGTGAAGGACAAACAGTAATGCAGAGTACACGCTGAGCAAGAAATCTTATGTATGAACCTTGACCTCGGTGGCGGCGTTGGCGCTCCCGATGTGGAGGTTGATGTTCTTGGGGAACTTGTTGGGTTTGGCCGGGTCGAATTCGAGGATGTTGCCGTCGCCACCGCAGCTATAGAGCAGATACCGCTTCTTGCCGCCCAGCCCAGCCTTGCCCTCTTCGCCCTGCTGCTGCTCTGCGTTCCCCTCTTCCTCCTTTTCGTCCTTCTTTTCGTTACTTGGTCCAGACGCCTTCTTCGCCGGTTCTGTACTGGCGTCAGCCGCCACATGCCAGCCGAGCTCGTAGACCGGTCCTAGTGATCAGCCACAGCCACGAATCAACTCTCGGCAAAACAAACGAAAGCCAATCATTGCCCTAACAGGAAAAGGTGTTGGCTTTCATTCTTACCTCGCACGTGGTGGCCTGCAAACTGTGCCACGGTCTGGGCGTGCGTGTTGTAGACGCCCACGCGGCCGTCGTCCATGCCGTAGGCAAGGGTGCCAATGCTTGTGGGGTGCCAGGCGACCTAAAATCGCACTTGCGTGAGTCTTGTGCGAGTGTGCGTGTGAGGTGTTGCGTGTTGCCTCTATGAGCCGTATGCGGCTACGTACGCAGGTCACCTTGGCTTGCAGGCCCTTCCACAGGAGTATGTTGCGATAGGGATTCTTGTTGCTGGCCCCGCCCTCTTCCCCGTCCTCGGCTTCGCGGGAGGTGGCCTCCGATATGTCCCATATGCGAATCGACTTGTCGCCCAGGGCCACAGCCAGCTTTGTCGGATCCTGCAGATAGTGATGACATTATGTGACGATTTGCATGGCCATAGCCCAGTTGGTGTTACGCGAATACCATCTCGGAATAGTCGAGGCTGTACGCGAAGCCGCCTAGCGTGGGTATGCTCCACACGCTCTTCAGCTTGACGCAATTCCACAAGATTATCTGCATGATTGCGGTGATGATGGTAGTGAGCCAGTTTAGCACAACTTATTTGGGTGCCTGGTGAAGCGTACCTGGCGGTCCAGCGAGTGCGTGACAAAGTGGCGAGGGTCATCGGGGAGGAAGGTGATCCCAAAAACAGCTCGGTTGTGGCCGGCTCCCGTCAGTCTTTTCGAGGAGGGTTTCTTTTTGTCGTTGATGTCCCACAGCAAGAGCTCGTCACTGTGGCACACCACGTGCAGACGCGCCATCGCACACAGGTGTCAGTCTGCTGAGTCGAATGAAGAGAGGAACGGCGCCAAAGACCACGCACTCGTTAGATGCCGACACGATTTGGTTCCTCTTGCACCACGACCACGCGATGCTCAAGTACAGGCCAGTCTTGTCTCGTGCGCCTCGTCGCCCTGCCGGCAGGCGCATCATGCAGTGGAACTTGCCTGACGGGGGTGGAAACGAACAGAAATGGTAAATTCAAGCGTACAACGCAAAGCAGGAAGGCCACGTCAGAGCCTTGCCCTGGGGAGAATCAAGGAGGCGTGCGGGAGTGTGAGAACCAGTTTGCGCGTTCCATATGCGGATGGTCTGGTCGCGTGAGGACGATGCCAGCAGCGGAGTAACGCGCCACGATGACGACACCCCGCTTGTCGTTGCGTTCGCCGTGTGGACCTCTGCTTCTCCTTCACCGAGCTTTTCCGCTTCGTCGGTGTTGTCTCCCTCTTCTTCCTCGTCTTCTGCAATTGTGCATATGTGAAGGTCAGAGCGGCAATTCGGTGTTGCGCACAGTACAGCGAAGCGGTGGTGCCGGTGTTACGCACTGCTGCGGCGCCATGATGCTCCGTCGTCGTCGGCCTTCGAAACCTTTTTCTCCTGCTGCTTCGCAAACCGTGGGGGAAGCCATGACAGGGCATGGATCTCCTCGACATGCCCAGTGAGGCGGTGCAAGACGGTGCCTTCCTTGATATCCGCCACAATCACCACTCCGTTCTGGAATCTACACACCAAGCGCACGCGTCAACTACAGCACGCACGTAATCCAAGGCGCGGTGAGAAGAGAACGCACCCGACGGCCACTTCGTCTTCGTTGTAGGGCGAACACTTGAGACACTGTACGGTTGAATCGATGCCCCACTTCTCCTTGGTGGTGAAGACCCGGGTGACGCTGCCATCGCCCCGCACCGCAGCTCCCTCCGCCGGAAAGCGCCACAGCACGACCACGCCGCTCTTGTCGGCCGATACCACCAGCAGGTCCGCGCTGAGCGGCGACACCGAGAGAGCCACCACCACGCCCTGTAATGGAGCAAGAGGGTCATACCACACCCAGGCATCAACGCTACCTGAGTCTGGGCTTAGCTGGGCGTAGCGTACCTTGTGCAAACGATGCTGGGCCAGGCACTGCAGTGTGCGCATGTCCCACACGCGTACGGTGGCGTCGGCTGCCCCGCTGACGCAGTGTAGACCGCTGCTACTGCCGCTACGCTTGTCGATCTCCAGGCTCGTTATGCGATCTTCGTGTCCGCGTAGTGCACCCACGAACTTCCGCGACTTGATGTGCAGCAACTGCACGTCGGCCTTGGCTCCGTAAGCGTAGACACCGTCCGGCGAGCAGTCGGCCACCTGCCCGCAATACCAATTCGGAGATGTGGGCAACATCGTCGTCATCTCCCGCCCCTGAAATGTTGAGGCCTCCCCTTGCACTGCCTCATCGCTGCTGCCAGCTGTAGAGGTAGCCTGTTCTCCCACCACATCACCAGCCTCACCTCCACCCAGCCCTTCCACCTGTGCTTCCTCCATCTCGCTACAAGTATGGTTTTTGTTCGTTTGCGAAACTGTTTCAACAAAACTTTCGGAAATGGTTTTTTACTGTGTTTCCTTTGAAAAAAAAAAACAAAACTACATCATCACATGTAGGGGATGGGGTAGGGTGCGTCCAACGGATGAATCCTGACCGGATGAGCTTCTGTGTTGAACACCCACTCATCAATGTCGATAAGCTCAGGCGCAAACAGGAGGTACAGATATTTCCTGTTGTTGTCAACATACAAAAAGGAATGAGTGGGGTACAATCAAGAAAGAGTGCGGGAGAGAGTCCGTACAGCGTCTCGGCGAGGAAGAAGCTCTGCTGCAGATTGTCGTGGCGCGGCGGGACCTGCGTAACATCAGTGATGCCGCTGAAGCCGTGATCCACTTTGCAACTCTTGATGAGGGACTGGCGTGATACAGAAACACAGGCGCGCGCGTCAGCATGAAGAAGAACACAGCCAAGTGTGAGTGGAGACGTGGGCGGGTGGGTACGTTAAAGATCTCCCAGCCCCAGTCCTGGTAGATCGGGTCGCCAGTGACCCGGTACAGAATGAAGAGAGACTCCACCGTTTCTGGTCGCAAAATGTAGTGACGGTCCGAGCGTGCGCTGGCGGAGAGTAAAGGGAAGGAAGTGGACATCAGCATGATGGCCCTAAGTATAAGAAAATAGTTGAGGTACCTGAAGTCCTTTGAGTGGTCGTCGAAACGCAGGACCTCGGGGAAGATGCCGGTGGGCATCCGGTGGTAGACCTCATAGCACGTCCTCGTGATCTCCGCCCCCAGCTCCAGATGTTTCTGCCTCATCTCCTCTGTTGTGTTGTGCGCATCGACAACGTGCAACACGAACACACATACATATATGGGTCAGCTTGGTTCATGCTACAATGTGCAGGAATGTATTGACATAATATGTTGGGAAGGCACCGTGCTCTGGCCGGAGATGTCTCGCGCCAAGCGCATACATGCCGCCTGTCGCCACAAATACGAGACGGTGAGTTCTTTGGGGGGCTGGGCTACAGGCCACGCTAAGGGCAAGGGCGCGAGGACGAACCGGCAAAGCAGGCCAAGTGGTCCATCTTGGGGTCGTTAAACGATCCGCGCCGCTCGGCGATGTAGGTGAGGCCGTTGGGCTGCGACTTTTCGATGAGGTGCTCTCGAATGGCTTCGGCCGAGTCCACGTACATCCGATAGAACATGCTCTGCTTCTTCTCCACAAGCAGCCTGTCGTATAGATCGCGCATGTCGTGTGTGCGTGTGTCCACCCGTGGCGTTTGTCAGAATCGATGGACCAGTACAGAAGATAACAGAGAACGTACCAGGTCTTGATGAGGTACTCGTAGAAGCTGTCCCCCATAGCGCCCAGGGTGATACGCCGTCCATCGTGGTTGGCTTTAGGGCAGATAAGAAATAAGAAATACGGAGGAAAAAACAATATAGCATGAGCCAGGTACGTACAAAAGTCAGAAGCGTGTGGTTCCAGGTAGATCGGGTACAGCGCGCCATCTGGCTTATCCATCCGATCGAGCTGCTCAATGTACTATTGCCCCCAACCCCAACCCCAACCTTGATGTGAGTTGTGCTGCAAGACTGCTTGACGGACAGCGCTGAGCAGTACGTACCTTGGTGACCTGATCGGCGTAGTACGGATTGCCGGTTCGCTTGCTGAGGGTGATGAACTCGACCTGGATGGTGGCCACCTCGGACAGCAGCGCCGTTCCCGCCCAGCTCCACTGGCCATGGCCGCTGTCGACAGAAGAACGCACAGACATGAGCGTCTCGCTACGTGCGAGGCATGTCGCGTTGTTGGCGTTGCGAAACGTACGATTGCATGTCAATGGCCGTGTAGGGCCAGTGCCCCTGGAACGCCTTGGCGAGGCCGTCGCCCACCTGCTTGGCCTTCTCCAAGAATATCGGCTGATCGGCGAAGCAAGAAGATCAGAACGCGTTCATGAAGAACGACACACACATCGACGCGAACGTACGTCGAGCGACATGTCGTAGGCAGACAAGAGGCCGCCGAGGATGCGAATGGTGGTTTCGAAAGTGCTGACATGCCCGCCCTGAGATGATCGTTAAACGACTGTCTTGAACTGTCTCTCGACCTGTGAGAAAAGAGAAACGCGGCGCGGGTACCATGATGAAGTCGAACGATGCCACCCAGTCACGAGCTCGCTTGAATTCGTCCTCCATGCCCATCAGGTAGAGCGTATCCAGACTGTCGACGATCGACGCCTGCACACACGACACACACGACGCAAAAAGCACCAGTAAGTGTGTGCAGGAACTGTGGTGTGAAGGGAAAAGAGTACGCCTTGCCCGTTGCCCATCCAGTTGTGTCCGGTCTTTGAGAGCGGTCGCAATTCGTCTGCGCGCGCGTCGAAGAGAAGGCAGGGTCAGCAACAAGAAGACTTAGAGAGTACAACACGACAGCAGCAGCACGGTACCCTGGCCCCAGGCATACTCGACGTAATTGCTCCAGGCGTGCTCCATGGCAGCCTTGACTGCGCGGCGTCGTTCGCCCATCTCACGCTCATGTGCCGGATCTGTCGGGCACACATGAGTTCAGCAATGGGCAGGAGCTCGTGTCGAGCACAACGGGAGCCGTACCTGTGCTTCGTTGTTCGCTGGGCTGTACGCCACCCACTAGTTTGTTTTTTGTTTTTTGTTTTTTTGATTTTAAACAGAAATTGAAATGGATGCAAGAATTAAAAATTAAAAATAAATAAACAAAAAGACAAAGGAGGCGCACGCTTGGGGGGACGAGGAATCGAAAAGGGTCGAGTTTCGTGGTGGGGCAGCAAGTAAATCGTAATGGCGATGGCATAGCTCAGGACCAAGAAGACGAACAACCTCCATCGCAACCGATACAGCGTGGCCCCCAGCCCCATCTTTCCTCCACACCCTCGGGCGAGATCAAACAACAAAAAGAAGCTGGTCGGAGTCTTCAATTTAATTTATTTTTTCTTGTATTTCTTCAGCATTGTTCACATTCCCATAGCGCCAAGCTGGGCGAGTAGCGAAGTCAATGAAGAAGAAGAAGATGGGGAGAGGGCTGGGTCAAGGACTGTTGATGGGGCTGAGGAGGGAGACGGAGGCAGGGTAGCGGTGCGGATGATGCGCTGCGGTGGTGTCGTGCGGGAGGAAGTCGAGATTGGAGTCCAGGTTCTCCTTCTCAAAGTCGTCGTCCAGATCCGCCAGCGCAAACTTGGGCACGTGGCTCTTCGCGCTCGCCACCGACCTGCCGTTCCCCTTCTGTGTGCGTGTGCGTGTGCGTGTGCGGCTCTTGTCAGCACGACACGCATGACACGACACGCACGACACGCCTCACGCAACTGCAACATGCAAAGAGGAGTTGGACGAAGGGCCAACCTGAGACGGAGAGTCCTCGGGATGAGCAACAGTATTGAGAGCGAGGGACACCAGCTTCTCTTGATTCTCGAGCAATGCCGCTTGCTCCTCTGTCGGTGAAAACGCACGCGCGCGCCTGATGGTGAGTTGTCTGTGCACTGTGTCGGGCGGGCGGGTGCTCCCAACCCCATCCAACAAAACGACGTACCGAGCTTCTTCCTGAGCATGCTCAGGTCGCTTGTGCCGTCGGCTCTCTTGGGCGTCATCGCCTCAGCGCGCGCTGATAAAACCAACCAACGCAGCGACGTCAATACCGTGCTCTCCGGATGCGAGAGTGCGCGTGCGATGCGTCGTGCGTTGTGGGTGCGGTGTGTACCAAGAATGGCTGCAAGGCTCGGCGGGAGCTCGGTCGACTTCTCCTCCGGCACTTGAACCGTCGGCCGAGAGGTCAACTCCTTGAGCGCGTGTACGTCCTTCTCCACCTGCTTCTCCAGCGTTCTGCGGAAGACGCCAATTGGCATGTCCAGATATTGATCGTCGGACTTGATTGGTTCCTGCTCGTGAACACGCAACCACAATTAATTTGATCAGCTGGCCGAACGTTGTACAAATGGGTCGCGAGCGTCAATGCCTAGATCGGGGAAGCGCGAGTAAGACGTATAGCTACTCTTCCAGAGGTTGTCAACAACTAATCCTCTGCTCACGCTTCCCTGTTCTTTTGTTCGCTTTGTTTTGGCCGCAGCGCTGGTGAGTGGAGGGTCGGGTGGCGTTGAGTGGTACCTTGCTGTCGGGAATGGCCTGTGCTATGGTCCGGCGAATAGTGAGGATGGTCTGGCGCAGCGACTTGTTCTCCTCGCGCAACACTTCCTGCTTTCGCTCGTAGGAAGCCACGATTCCTCTAAAGATGTCCTCGTCCTTTTGCAGAGCACCAACACACGTGAATCGGTGCGCTGGCGGTCGCGAAGCGAGGAGAAGAGACTGGTACCGATTGCTTGTTCCTGAGTGGTGTTGCGGGCACGGCAGCGCGCGGCAGCCGCGAACCGCCAGCGGTCGAGGAGTTGACCGAATTGAGCAGCTCGGTTGCCCTCCTCGACGCCACCTTCTTCTCGGCGATGTACTGCTGCAGCGTCTGCTTGAGTCGCTCGTACTCACGTTCCTTCTTGCGCATCTCGTGCTGCGTCGGAGGAAAGTGGCGAGAGTGAGCTCATGCTTCCAGGAGATGGCCAGTACTCTGCGAGCATAGTGCGTGGCGTCGTACCAGGTACTGGGTGTCCTTTCCCTGGAGAGCGAGAAGCTGTTTGCGTGTTTCCTGTCGTTCGAGGTTCCACTTGGCCTTTTCTTTGTCCGTGTTTTCCTTGAGCGACTTCTCGCGCGCCTGGCACAGGGCCGTCTCGCGCTCCAACTGGTCCACTCGATCCTTTAGCCGTTTCTGTGTGTCGCGTGTGGGTTCGATGCACGGTGGTTGTCGAGCGCAGTGCTCAATCAGCTTCGGATCACTCACTCATGAAGAAGAAGAAAGAAAGACAACAGAGGCGAACCTTCTCGGCGGCGAGTCTGTGTTCTTGTGAAAGGGACACCGCGAGGTCATCGGCCTTTCTCTCGAGCTGCTGCTGAGCGTCCTGTACAATCACCACAGCGGTACGCTTGCTAAGAAGAAGAAGAAGGAAGGAAGAGGGAGAAGCATCTCGAGAGCGTACCTGGCGCAGCCGCAAGAGGGTATACATGCAGTTGAAGACCTGCGAGATGGTGACGGGGGTAAGAGGCAGGGCTTTGTCGGCCATCTTGAGCATGTCCTCTATCGGCGAAGAGATGCCCAGGAGGGAGAGCGCGTTGTTCAGGTACATGGCACTGTTGGCCATGTTGTCCTCGTTGCAGAAGCCCCTGCACGATTGCCATCCACAAAGTGTGAATGCAATCGTTTGAGCAAGATGTCCAAAATGCGAGTAGAAATTTGGGAGGCGTACGCATCTTCCCTGTAGTCTTGCTTGTAGGGGGCACCATCAAAAGATGTATCTGAGGCCTATCCAATAGAGTTAGAATTAGAATTTTGTAGAACGGTCGAATCGAGCACCAATGCATTGCAAGAAGAATTATTACGTCAGCCCAAGCCTGAGCCAGATCGTGGTCATAAATCGCGCGTTCCATTGTGAATTTACCTCACCGCCTCGCGTTGGTTTCTGGATCTGATGTGGTGAACGTTTTCGCGCCTAAACGCAACGGCGAAGAATGTTTTTCCTGCTGTTTTCTTTTGTTTCCTGGCACTAGCTCACACGGGCGAAGACCACACGAAGATGCGGCCGCTGGCGTTGGCCGAGGCGAGGATGCTCGTCGGGTGATGGC
Organism: Acanthamoeba quina; assembly: GCA_000826445.1. Taxonomy (NCBI): domain Eukaryota; phylum Discosea; order Longamoebia; family Acanthamoebidae; genus Acanthamoeba; species Acanthamoeba quina. The sequence continues at coordinate 1,881 of CDFN01042375.1, read as the reverse complement.
CGGCGTGGGAGAGGGTGGGGTGGTAGGCGTTGAGCGACGGGATGGTGCCCATCTTCTCGTCGGTCAGCCGCACCCACCACTCTTCCGTGTGCTGCCCGCCATCATCGCCGTTATCGCTTGCAGTGGTCCCGATCACGTCCACCGCGCGCTTCATATCGCCCACCACAATCACACCTTCGCTGTGCGGGTGCCAGGTCGCTTGGAACGGAGTGAGCCATCGCCCGGTGTGGTTGTTGTGGCTGATGGAGCGAAGCGGAGCCACCGAATCCTCGTCGCTCTGCTTGGCCTTCTTCTTCTTCTTCTTCGACTTTGTCGTCTTCTCGCCCACACTGCCCACGCCCCACACGCAGATCGTGTCATCGTAGCTGGTCGATACGATCTGCAACGGTGCCGGTGAGCTCAGGGATTCAAGGTGTCTCTGAGTCTGTCAGTTACCTTGGTTCCAGTGAGCGGAGAGAAGAAGGCAGACGCAATCGACTGCCTGTGGCGGAAGGTGGCCAGCGGGGTCGCGGGGTCGTCTCCTTCCTCGAGCTTGCGCAGGTCCCAAACGCACACAGTGCCGTCCCTAGTAAATGTGTGGAATGCGTTGAGAATAGAGGCGCATTCTTCTCAACATTCCACAAGGTGTGGACAACGTAAGCGTACCCAGAGCTGGTGACGATCTGGTTCTCGTTGGACCTGTTGATGTGCACGCAGTAGGCCTTTTTCTCGTGCAGCGAGTAGACGTCGACTTTCTTCTTCTCGCTCTTGCGCAGGTCTCGCCGCTTCATGTCGCCGCGACTCGTGACGAAGTAGAACTCGTGCCCGGTCCCGCTGATATCGACCCGCGTCAGCAGTTCTTCGGCGGGCGCGGCGTAGACCAGATCGAACGCGTTCTTGTCGACGTCCATGCACCGCAGGCTGCCGTCGTAGGAGGACGTGTAGAGCTTGTTGTGGTCCACCGGCGAGAAGACGATGCCGGAGATCACCCGCGAGTGCGGTTGGTAGACCGACACCGTGTGCCCGGCTTCAGGGTCCTCCTCTCCCTTGTCCACTTCCTTCGTTTCTTCTTCTCCGGCTTCTTCGTCTTCGTTCTTTTCCACCTCCATCACCTTGGCCGGTTGTGGTCTGTTCCGTCGTTTTGCAATCCTCTTCACCTTCTTCACCACTTGTTCTTGCTTCGGGGCCTCGTCGTCATCGTCGCGCGCTGGGCTCAGGTTGGCGGTGAATCCGGGCACGGGGAACGCATACATGCCCAGCTGTCCCCCTTTGTCGCCCGCGCACACGATGGCTTTCCCCTCCGCCGAAACGTACGGATGGAACGCCAGCGAGTAGATCCGGTCCTTGGTCACCTGTTGCAAAACACAATGGAAGGTGCTCCCACCAATTAGTGCCTCTGTCAAATAGGGAGGAATCAGTGCAGCGGTGGTGATCGCACCTTTTGTATGTAGCTCCACGAGGGAATGGTCATTCTGGCGGTGGTGGATCTGATCTCAGCTGCTGCCATCGGCTCCAGCCGCCTGCGTAGCATAAGCGCAAGTCAAACCCTCCAGTTAATCACACACGACACACACACACACACACACACACACGGCGCGTACTGGCGTGCTGCTTGGCGAGCGGCTTGCTTCGAGGCAGACTTGAAGGTCGCCAAGAAGGCTTCTTGCTCCTCCTCCGAGAGAACATTACTCTTGATCTCGACCGGGCCCCTCCTGCGCATTGTACATTCCATGGCACACAACATGCCACCGCAACGACACGCACACGCACACGCACACGGACGGCAAACCTGATCGTCTTGCCGCCGGATTCCTCTTGGGCCAGCCCTGCCTCAATGGCCCTCTTCTTTCTGACCTCCTTCAGTCCCTCGGGCTCCAATCCTTTCAGCCTCCGCGACGTCCG